>PVJC01001966.1:10502-77458 GCA_004026665.1 Murina feae | reverse complement strand
TGTTGTTCGCTTCTATTTATTGAGTTATTTGCTGTGATACCAGGCACTGTGCTCTATGCTATGCATCCTTTATCTCATTTAAGTAATAAAGCCCTGTGATTATCAACTTTTTTGGAAATGAGTAGACAAGACTCAGAACAGCGAAGTAAATACTCTGCCTGAGGCCTCACACTGCTAGTAAATGGTGGGACATGGGATCAAAACCCAGGTTGGTCTGACTGTAGAGCCTTGGTCTTGGTCATGACCCTGCCGTCTGTATTCGCTTTCTCACATTTATAAGCACCCATTTAGGCCAGCCCTTCACCTGTGTTAGGAGCCGCTGACATCGAGGTTTGTAAGTTAGTGCCTCTGCTGTGCCAGAGTTCACAAGCTGGTGGGGACGTATTCAGTAGCCAACAGTCCCAGTACAGTGATACATGGCATGACAGATAGGTAGCTATAGAGACACAAAAAAGGGTGACATCACTGCTTGGTGGAGATGGGAGATTTTGTAGAGGTGACTTTGAGCAGGATAAGCAGGAGTTTGCTAGGCAGAGGGCATTGAGAATGGTGTTTCAGGCAGAGAAAATAGCATCTGACAAGGCAGGGAGGAATGAAAATAGATGACAAGTGAGGGAACAGGGAGTTGTTCAGGGTGACTGGGTCCCAAGATTTGTGGAGAGAAGATGGTGTTAGAAAGGAAGATGAGACAAGATTATAGTGTGAATACGGAGTTTGAATGTTGTATTCTGTGAACATTTCAGAGCCATAGATTTGGTCAGAGCGACTTGGTCAGATTCTTGTTTCTGTGGAGGGTGGATTAAAATAAAGAGAGCCTAGGGGTAGGAAATCTGTTAGGAGACTGGAGACATTGAGGATTAGAGTGAAGGTGGTGGAGATGGCTTACTACCACAGCCAAGCAAATGAGAAATGTAGCCTTTCAATGGAGGCTTTTGTTTAACAGCATCTTTATTTCTCAAAACATATCATGTTAGAAGTGGGGGTTTTAGGTATGTTTAGCCTAATGTTGGAGCCATTTCTTCTGCCTCATCTTACCATTGCTTATTTCTTTGCTAGTCAAGTAAAAATAAAGGTTGTATATAATAAAGAATTTTCTCAGTTTCCTATGGCTGTTTTCTCAGAACCATCATTTTAATTATTTCCCTGGCCTTATCTACTAGTATTCATCCACTTAACGTATGTCCATAATCATTTAATAAATATTTATTGGCACATCTACTGTGTACCTGGCACCGAGGATGGGTATTAGAAGTTTCCTGGAACAAATAACCACACTATGCTAGGTGGAAATGGGGTCTTGCTACTATAGTGACAATAAACAACAGCTCAATATGGTAGTCAGAGCCATGGGAAATACCGTGTTCATGTTGTGGCCCAGAGTTTTTGACAGATAGTCAACCTCAGTCTTCTGAGAAATTAACCCCAACTTGTTTGGAACAGTAAAATTGTTTTCTTGTGTAAGTATCTTCTAATTCTGGGAAGATTTAGGATTAAATATGGGATGATGAAGTAAATCAAACCTACATTTTTGTGTTAGGCTTAGGTGTAATTTGTGTATTTTTGGCATTTTAAGTGTTTTTGATATTTAAAGGGATCTGGCTTAATAATAATAGTAATAATAGCTAACATTTATTGAGTTTCAGGATTCAGAAGTTGTTTCTTCCTTTAGTGTATGTTCTCTTTCCTCAGATTGGGAGGGATCGGCCACTGAATTTTGACCCCTGCTGCATCAGCTACTTTACTAAAGGGGAGTACATTTTACTGGGGGGGTCAGACAAGCAAGTATCCCTTTTCACCAAGGATGGAGTGCGGCTTGGGACTGTTGGGGAGCAGAACTCCTGGGTGTGGACTTGTAAAGTGAAGCCCGATTCCAACTATGTGGTAAGAAGCGCGAATTCATTTTTATTGGGCCATTATCTGAGTAGGAACTGAACATCAGGCCTGCTTAGCCAGTCAAATCATTGATGTTTGTTCCTGACAAATGGGAAGGTAGACTCTTTTTCCACAGAGAGCTGAGAATTGACACCTCTCTTTCCCTGCAGGTTGTAGGCTGCCAGGATGGCACCATATCCTTTTACCAGCTTATTTTCAGCACTGTCCATGGGCTCTATAAGGACCGGTATGCATACAGGGATAGCATGACGGATGTCATCGTGCAGCACCTGATCAATGAGCAGAAAGGTAAAAGGCAGGTAGAGCCCCTCTGCCCTCTAGATACTGGGGTGAGGCATAGGTTGAGAGGACTGCTGATAGGGCATGTGAAATGGTAGGAAATATATCTCCTTGGTCCTTTGGAAACACGTTGGACCACTGGTTCTTGCTTTTTTGTGTGTGTGAGGAGACAGGGCAAGGGGAGAATGTAGATGTTTTTGAGAATCTATGAAGCAAGAAACCCTTTCTCAAAAAATACCACACAGACTCACAAAATTTTGCAGATAATTCTAGGGATACATGGTGTCCCTAACTAAGGGAGGATAATATATAACAAGTCAGAGCCATGGTGGCTGACCTCCATGGGTCTTTGTGGACCTGCATGCTCTCTGGTCAGAGGCACTTCTGGGGTACTTCTCCCTCAGCTACATCTCAGCTTGTCTTCTGTCAAGTCCTTGCCCCAGAGGTAAGCAGAGGCAGTGAGTTACCACAATCTCAGTCAGATCAGGGCTCCAGACCTAGTGCAGTCAGTCTAAACTCAGTCTTTTCTTCTATCCACCCTAGGAGGTGGGCTGGTTAAATAGGCTAAGAATCCACTTGTTGCCCTGACCGGTTTGGCTCAGTGGATGGAGCATTGGCCTGCGGACTCAAGGGTCCCAGGTTCGATTCCAGTCAAGGACATGTACCTTGGTTGCGGCACATCCCCAGTAGGAGGTGTGCAGGAGGCAGCTGATTGATGTCTCTCTCTCATCGATGTTTCTAACTCTCTACCTCTCTCCCTTCCTCTCTGTAAAAAATCAATAAAATATATTTTAAAAAAAGAATCCACTTGTTTCAAGTGTATTCATATCCAGATATACTGGATGGACACAGCACACTGCCAGATGCCTGTGCGTAGGGATTCTGGTTGGTTGTTGTCTTGCAGATTTAGATGACAGACATCCTTTGGTCCCCATCTGAGAGCACCTCCAGTTGAAGATTCCAACAGTGAGAGTGAGGGTGTAGCACTTGGACTCTTCAAAGCATCCCTCTGGAGGCATTTTCTCCACGTGGTCCATAATGAGTGTGAGAGTTTAGTGCACCCCATAAACTGCACATGGTTCACGGTTATCAAGGGTGGTGTTTGGAGAGTGACCAGAGTTGTGGGCAGTCACTCAGGTGGGCTCCTGATCATCAGGGGCCATTAGTGCCATGCAGAGGAGTTTAGATTTATGTTCAGCAAGTGATGGTAGCATTAAGCATTTCGTTTTCCATACTCAGTTGTAAGCTTTGGATCACAAAGATTATATATGACTTTGGATCCTAGTGTTTAGCAGAGCTGATTGTACATGTTAGATTCTCTACAGATTTTTTTGATGGGAGTGTCTCCTTTAATTGCCAGTAGCATTAAGTAAATGATAGCTTTTCATTTCTCTGCCTTCTACCTTACTTAACAACCTCTTGCTAGAACTGGATTTTTTTTCTTTGACAGTTCGGATTAAATGCAAAGAGCTTGTCAAGAAAATTGCCATCTATAAAAATCGATTAGCTATCCAACTGCCAGAAAAAATACTCATCTACGAGTTGTATTCAGATGATTCATCAGACATGCGTTACCGGGTAAAAGAGAAGATTGTCAAAAAGTTTGAATGCAACCTCCTGGTGGTGTGCTCTGATCACATCATTCTCTGCCAGGTAAGCAGCAGCAGATCAGACCGAATCCACCTTATGCTTCCTCCAAGGAGAGAGTACCCAACTCAGGGTGTTTTGGTCATTAGGAATTGGTTATTGCTTTTATTTTGTTGACATCTATATGGCCAGACTCTACTAGAAAGTCATGGGCCATAAACAGGAGACTGCTTCTTTTTTGTATTGCAAAGTACTTTGTTATTCTGGGATTATGTATATTTTAATGACTTAAAGCCTAAATTGATATCCCACAAAATGCAGATTGATTTTTTTTTTGGTAAACATATACACATAAAAATTTATGATATCCTTCAGTTCAACAAAAAACAATGTATTTTAATTCAAAACAGTAAAGGGAGTTTTTACTTACTGATGTATTTTTTACACAGAAAAAAATTTCTCAGCTTAGAGCTTCCTAGAAAATGTCTAGGTCAATGCCAAGAGAAGTTTGGAGAGACTTTGAGAGAAGGCCAACCCAGCATCTTTCTTGGAAGTAGAGGTGGATTTTGTTTCATGAAACTAGGCCTATTGGAAGTGATAAAATGGATTCCTTTAGGAATCACTATAGATATAAAATATTATTAAAATATTTCTAAAAGTCTAGAATTTTAAGTAGTTTAGGGGTACCACAGGTTTATAGTATAGAAGTGGCAAACAGGTGTGCTTTTGACTGCTTAGAGGTCTGCATAGAAGATCTGAGGCTGAGCGAGGATCCATGGGAAGACTTTCATGAAGGATTAACGATACCAATCATGGGGACTAGGTTAGATAGATCCTGAATATAAAGTGTTGTTCACCCCTCAGAGGCAAGAAGACCTCCTTTGGAGGGCTGGGGAACACTTATTCTGTTGAATATCCATGCAGAGGGGGGTTTGCTTTCTAGGAGAAACGGTTGCAGTGCCTGTCCTTCAGTGGAGTGAAAGAGCGGGAGTGGCAGATGGAATCTCTCATTCGCTACATCAAGGTGATTGGTGGCCCTCCAGGAAGAGAAGGTCTGTTGGTGGGCCTGAAGAATGGACAGGTGAGTGCTCTTGCGGGTTGCCCACCAGTCTGACTATCTGCATGCAGATACAGGCAACCAGTCAAGTTATGACCTTGAGATAGGTTTTTAGTGCAAGAAAAGGCTTCTTCCCTTCATAGGCACATTAGAGCTAACTTTTATAAGGATTGCCTCAGGCCAAAGAAGAGGTGGTCCTCAGACTCATAGCATGCCTCATTCTGGCAGAGTTGGCACTGCATCGCTGGGCCAAGAGCTGAGTAGATTAATGGGCTTAAAAGTCACCCAGATGGTGAGAGATTTGTTAGAGGGGCAGTTTTTATGACTTGCTAGAGAGGGAGGCAGAGATCATTCCTTAGGTCAGATCCCTATTAGAGCAGTGAATGGATTAAGGCAGTGTGTTCTAGCGTGTGTCCTAGAACGTGCTGGTCTGTAGGCTATTACTAGATATTATAAGAAAAGTGGGCCCTTTGCTCAAATAGATGTGGGAAATCTAGGTTCTACAAAGTTAAACAGTTTTCTGTGTGTGTTCTTTGCTCAAAATAAGAAAAGTTCTAAATGGGCTTCATGGAAATTTGAAAGTAAAAATGTAACTGCATTAGCCTGAGAGTCAAGCTGTCTAGCAGATGGCTTATGGTGAAGGATTGTCAGGCGTTTCCTGAGGATGGGACTCATGGAGTATGAGTTAGCAGGACTATAGAATAGCAGTACCAAAGGGGAGAAGCAAGTTTTTTGTCACAATGTCACTTCCAGTGTGAGGCCTGAAAGTATGGACTTTGGAGGCAGGTTGACCTGGGGTCATATTTGTGTTTAGATACTCACTCGCTGTGTGACCCTACGCAGGTCGCTTCACCTCTCTGAGGCTCAGGTTTTACAAAAGAGGATAACATTTTATAGAACTATCAAAAATAGTCAATGACTGATTGCTTTTATCATCATCATCATCACCATCATCATCATTTTGCAGTGGTTATACCAGATGTCTTGTCAGTGTTTACAGTAGCCTCTTCCTGTGTTAGTTATTCAGACCTCTGCTGAATTGTGTTTCCTAACCCTGCAGTTGGGTAATGTCATTAACAAATCCCCAGTCAATCAGACTTCCAAGTAAGTTTGTCATGTCTTGGGGCCAACATGTCATTACTTTGGTGACCTCAGATGAACTATACTCTGTTCTCCTAAGGATAAACCCTGGTCACTTTCTTTTGATGAGTCCTTTTCTCTACACAGAGCCTCTAGTGAAGTTAGTGGGAGTTGGTTTTTTAGAACACATGGGTTCCAACAGCCTGGCAGTATTACAGGGTCTTGTTGCCATGGTGACTCACACTTTTTTCTCTGAAATTTTGCCAGATCCTGAAGATCTTCGTGGACAATCTCTTTGCCATTGTCCTACTAAAACAGGCCACAGCCGTGCGCTGCTTAGACATGAGCGCCTCCCGAAAAAAGCTGGCCGTGGTGGATGAAAACGACACATGCTTGGTCTATGACATTCACACCAAGGAGCTGCTTTTTCAGGTGAAGTCCCAGGGAGTGTCCAGGACATGATCCTTTGGTTAGAAACCCTCCTCTAGCTTTCCAGTCCTTATAGGAGGTGCTTATGCTCTGGCTTCCAGGTGAGTCTCTAGAAGGAGCAGTGAGGTATAAAGGTGTAGTGTCTAAGCAGAGGTGCAGAGTCTAAGAGGCCCCAGACACAGCCAACCCCTCCCACACATAAGCTATAGGAGCTAAGCGAGTCTCTTTGAACTTTGGTTTCCTTGCAAGTAAGATAGGCAAGTAACATTTTCTTACAAAATCACTGAGAGCCATAAATGAATACTAATAAATCTAAGTGTGGCATGCAGGCTATCAGTGTATGGGTTAATGTGATGATGATTCTTTTGAAAAAGTCTGCTGCTCACCTCCTTGAGGCTGCCTGCATCTCTGAATGATCTAAGACACAGCAAGGAAACAAGACCAGTTTTGCCATCTGAAGGAAGGGAGACATGGGGGAAGCCCTCCCTGCTATCTCACAAGGATGCTATAACAGCCAACAACTGTGAGCTCTTTTGCAGATAGGTGTTGTTTACACATCATTTGATCCTGTGGCTGGATGAAGTGTGTCATTGGAGAAGAGAGCCCAAAGGCTCTATGCCCAGTGCCTGGTTGGCTTCTACTGGACTTAGTGCTGCTCTTTGCCTCTTTAGGGCTTTGTGAGTGGTCAGGGCCTATTTGCCTGAAGTGAGTTCCCCCAAAGCTAAAACCTCCCCTGATTGGCTTTCTCAACCACTAAAGGTTTCCCAGTGTAATGGGCAGGTTGAGGTCTCCTCCTTGTCCGCAGCAATAGAATCAGCAGGGTGCAGGGGTGCTGCAGTAAGGAGCTACCTCAGTCATTTGAAAGGAGGTACCTGGCCACTACTAGCCCCAGTGACTCTCAGTTGATAACATTTCACTCATAACTGGGGAGGTAGAGTGGTTTAGGGGAAAGAAAGAGCATAAGCTTTGCCTTCAGACAGATCTGGGCTCCAGCCCTGCCTTCATCTCTCAAGCAAGTTAGTGAACCTCTCTGAGCCTCAATTTCTCCTTACCTCTAAAATAGCACTAATAATTTCCCCCTCATAGAATTGCTACAGGACTGAGTAAGACACCATAATGCCTGCCACAAGATAGGACCTTCAGTGCTATTTCTCATCTCCCCAGTCTCAACACAACACTCTGTAGGTAGGTTAGCAGCTCCCAGGTGTGAATCTGTGTCCAGCCTAGAACCATATCGGAGTGGAAAGGCGTGTGTCCTTCCCTGTCCCCACAGAGGGTTTTCTGTAGTGGGCTGGGAAAGGTAATTTTCAGCCTTGCTAGAAGAGGTCATAAACATTCCCAGCTGTTTTTTCTTTGCTCCACTGCTCCTACCCCTGCAAATGCAAACAGCTATATGTTTTCTTTCTCATTATAAAAATAATCTATGTTCATTATAAAAGATTTAGACATTGTAAAAGATTTTAGGCAGAAAAATATGAACTTGTGCTGGTCCCTAAGTCTCTAAAGCTGAGCAGAAATCTTAGAGAAAAGGTGGAGCAAGGGAGTATCTCCCAGGGTGATGGTATTTTTACAGTGTACAGATTATAAGTGTAGAGACAGTATATTATTTTTTAATTTTAAAATAGCTCACTGTTCTTTTTCTTATTATAAAAAAATAAATATTCATAACCAAAAGAAAATTTCAGGCAAATAAAAAACATTGACTATAAAGCACCCATTGAAAGACTATTGTTAATTCTTTGGAATATATTCCTTTAAACATTCTTCCATACAGAAGTAGAATCCACTTTGCTGATTTTCTCACTTTTTATATAATGATTAATATTTGGGGGATAATAGTTTTTATTCAAAAGTAATGCTTGCTCATTCAAAAATTCCAACATACAAAAGTGCATAGAAGTGCTTGCCTCTATCCCCCTACCCATTTCTCCCAATCCCCTTTTCTTCCCTTTCCCTCCATCCCACTGTTAGCAATTTAATGTGATTCAGGCTTTAAAAAGAGAACTTGACTGAATGTAAGAATGGTGCCAAAGCCCAGGATGATAGTTACAGGGTTCTCACCCTCCCTGTCCCTCAGGAACCGAATGCCAACAGTGTAGCCTGGAACACCCAGTGTGAGGACATGCTCTGCTTCTCAGGAGGAGGCTACCTCAACATCAAAGCTAGCACCTTCCCTGTGCATCAGCAGAAGCTGCAGGGATTTGTGGTAGGCTACAACGGCTCCAAGATCTTCTGCCTGCATGCCTTCTCCATATCAGCTGTGGAGGTGCCACAGGTAACCCAGGATGTCTGTCAGCTCTCAGTTGTGTCAGGACGGGCAAGACCAGGAAAGCCAGGCCTCTCACTGGTGCTTTGGGGAGGGAGTGATGAGGAGAAAGGGAAGAGAGACAAGAATGATAGCTGTGGGTCATGGAAGGCACTCTGGACTTGAACGTGAAATCCTATCCCCATCCCATGCAATCTGTGTGTCTTTGGGCAAAAAACTCAGCATCACTGAACCTCCATTCTTTCTGATCCCCACTTCCTAGTAGGGACAGTATGCAGGGCTTCTATCAGCAGACAGAGTTGTGTTTCACTGAGAGCTGTGCATGGGGCAGAGTAGAGTAAGCCAGGAAAGCTGAGAGTCCAGCAGAGTGTATGCACAAGCATATGAAGGAGGTGGTGTGTGTGAGAGAAAGATAATATAGGTGGAATGGGGTGTTGGAGCTGAGGTCTGTGCACCAAAAAGGGAGCATGGGACTATCTGCACAAGTCCCTCACACTAACAGGAGGCCAGAATAGAAATGGGAGGCAGGAATGTGAGCCATTCCCACTGAAGAACAGTCATAAAATAAAGATAAACTCCAAGGAGAGACTAGTCCTCAGAATTCCATCCTGAAGAGAGAATTACTCTTAAACATTTGGAAAATATCCACCCAGACCTTTTCTATATGTATGTGTAATGTGTGCATAATATATAATTGGGAGTATATGATCCTATATAATAAAAGCCTAATATGCAAATTGACCAAACAGCAGAATGACTAGTGGAATGACCGGTTGCTATGATGCGCACTGACCACCAGCTTGCAGATGCTCAACACAGGAGCTGCCCCCAGCCCCCAGGCCCCAGGCCAGGCAAGGCGGGTGCCAGCAGGGGCCCCCCAATTGCCTCGCAGAGGGAGGCGACTAGTGGTGGTGGTGGGTGGTGCCAGGCCAGCCAAGGTGGGTGCCAGCGGGGGTCCCCTGATCGCTCTGCTAGTCGCCCCGCAGATTGGCCCTGATCATTAATCAGGCCTAGGGACCCTACCAGTGCACAAATTTCATGCACTGTGCCTCTAGTTGTATATAAAATTTTAAAAGAGGAATTGTACTGTAAATAATGTTGTTTTGACTTTTATTATCTGTTAAATATTGCTCCTATAGATGAAACCTCAGATTTACTGTACTTATTTTATCGAATGTGGGCTATAAATAAGCGAGACTTAATTATCTTCCTTTTTTCTCCATCTTCTGATTTAACCTAACATTTACATATTGCAAATCCATCACTTTGTATGAATTGTTGGCTGTCAACTAGCAATCTGGCTTTTTGACTCTGCAATCTACTGGAAACATGGCTCCATGTCAATAAATGTCCTTCTTTAGCTAAAATGATTGTAGATTCACATTTAATTGTAAGATATCATACAGAGATACTTTGTACAATTTTCTTAGCTTCCCCCACTGGTAGCAGTTTTGTAATGCTGCAGTACAAATTTATCACCTGTATAGGCTGGTATATTCACACCAACAGTGCATGAGATTCCCAGTGTTGGGTTTACCTTTTACTATGGCCACACCTTTCTCCCTGCTACCTCACCTCCACCCCGTATTGTTTTTAGTGACTATTTTTTTGTCCTGATCTTCTATAACTTACTGAACCCAGTTCCTGTAGTTAGTAATTTGTGCTGTTTGCAGCTTTTTGCTCTTATAAATAGCTAAGTCTTTGCACCTATCCCATCTTAGCTCCTAAAAATAAATTCCTAGAAGTGAAATTGCTGGGCCAAGGGCTATTTATGCTACATTTGAAAGATTTTTAGACATGTTTCCAGATTGCCTTTCAGCTAGGCTACATTAATCTATATTCCCTCCACATACCTTGCCCTGGCTTGGCTTCTTGTAAAGGGTGGAACTGGATTTCATTTCTTCCTCATAGCTGATGATTTTACTCATTGATGCAGGGATTATTAGTACCTAATACAGAGCAGTTATTCAATAAATATTAGTGGAATTTAGACCTGAGGAAAAGGAAAGAGAAAGAAATAAAACCAGAGAAAGAAGGGAGAAAAGTGGGTAGAAGTGGCAGCAGAAAGAGAGGTCAGAACAGCCCTTGTGGACTGTTTCCTTGCAATCCTCATCTGCTCCCCATTCCAAACTCATGCACCACATTCATCAGAAACCCAATCTTCCTCAATCATGCCAAACATGCTATGCTGATTGAAAGTTTTTTCTACCAAGACTGCCATGCTGACCTCAAGATAAATGCAGTTTGCTGCTCCCTGACTTTGGCGGGACAAGAGGAGCTGAAGGGGCAGCCCGGGACTTCCTCTGCCAAGCTCTAAAGATTCAGAAGCCAGATTCCCCCTCCCCCATGGCTGCACCAAGGCCATCCTGCTGATGCAGCAGGTCAGAACTGCCAAGGGTTAGGAAAGGCAGCCTCAAAACAAAGGCTATTTATCTGTCGTTTCTGCCTCCAGTCATCCTGTGGTTTTGGCCTAGGAAGGAGGGAAAAAGCATCAGACCCACTCTGGGGATTTCTGGTTTCCTTTCGAAATTTACATCATCTTGTGCAAGAAATGGTTTGTCAGGGCTGCCAAGTAGAGCGGCAGGCCCTAGTTGGGCTTCTCAGGGTGGGTGGTGACTTCATGCTTGGAATGCGATAGCAAGATAAAGTAGAGCTCAGAGGGCATTTGTTCAGTTAGGGTATTGTTAAAACTCCCACTCTCAGATTGTGCCTCCCAGGCAAGCCTAACCCACATGGGGCTTTCAGCATGGTGAAAGGGTAAAGAGTTTAGGGAAAGAAGTACTGGCTTTCTGACACTGGCTGTGACCTTGAGCAAGTACGTTCACTTTTTAGAGTCTCACTTATTTTCTGTGCAATGAGGTTAAATATAGCCCTCTTTCAGGTTTTGTCTGGTTCAGATCCTATCATTATTATTACTAGGGGCCCGGTGCACAAAAATTTGTGCACTCGGGAAGGAGTCCCTCAGCCCGGCCTGTGCCCTCTCACAGTCTGGGACCCCTCGGGGGATGTCCACCTGCTGGCATGCCTGGCTAGCCTGAGTGAGGGGCTGAGGGCCATTTTCAGGCTCCCTACAGCTCCCATTGACCCAATGTCCCAGCGAGGCTGGCTGGAATCAGGTTTCTGGGGTTTATTTATCTCCTATAATTGAAACTTTGTTGCCTTGAGCAGAGGCCTAGTCAGGCAATGAAGCCTCCTGTTTGCTTCAGCTCCATGGCTTCTATAATTGAAACTTTGTTGCCTTGAGCAGAGACCCAGCCGGCCTAGGCAGGCAGTTTCAACTCCATCGCTGGTGCAATGAAAGCCTCCTGTTTGCTCTAGCTCTGTGGCTGATGGCCACCATCTTGGCTGGGTTAATTTGCATACAGCCACTCAGATTGGCTGGCGGGTGTGGCTTGGCTGGTGGGCGTGGCTTAGGTGTCTCAGAGTGATGGTTAATTTGCATACTACTCTTTGATTAGATTAGATTATTATTATTTAAAATCTTTATTGTTCATATTATTATAGTTGTTCCTCTTTTTTCCCCCCATAGCTCCCTTCCTCCCAGTGTCCACCCCACCCTCTGCCCTTATCCCCCCCACTGTCCTTGTCATAAGTGTACGATTTTTGTCCAGTCTCTTCCTGCACCCCCAACACCTCTTTCCTCCTGAGAATTGTCAGTCCACTCCCTTTCTATGCCCTTGATTCTATTCTATTCACCAGTTTATTCTGTTCATCAGATTTTTTTTCCACTTGATTTTTAGGTTCACTTGTTGATAGACATGTATTTGTTGTTCATAATTTTTATCTTTACTTTTTCTTCTTCCTCTTCTCAAAGGATACCTTTTAGCATTTCATATAATACTGGTTGGGTGGTGATGAACTCCTTTAGCTTTTGTTTGTCTGTGAAGCTCTTTATCTGACCTTCAATTCTGAATGGTAGCTTTGCTGGGTAAAGTAATCTTGGCTGTAGGTTCTTGCTATTCATCACTTTGAATATTTCTTGCCACTCCCTTCTGGCCTGCAAAGTTTCTGTTGAGAAATCAGCTGACAGTCGTATGGGTGCCCCCTTGTAGGTAACTAACTGCTTTTCTCTTGCTGCTTTTAAGATTCTCTCCTTGTCTTTTGCTCTTGGCATTTTAATTATGATGTGTTTTGGTGTGGTCCTCTTTGGATTACTTTTGTTTGGGATTCTCTGCGCTTCCTGGATTTGTAAGTCTATTTCTTTCACCAGGTAGGGGAAGTTTTTTGTCATTATTTCTTCAAATAAGTTTTCAATATCTTGCTCTCTTTCTTCTTCTGGCACCCCTATAATTCTGATGTTGGTACATTTGAAGTTGTCTCAGAGGCTCCTTACACTATCTTCATATTTTTGGATTCTTTTTTCTTTTGGCTTTTCCGGCTGGGTGTTTTTTGCTTCTTCGTATTTCAAATCTTTGACTTGATTCTTGTGATCTTCTTGTCTGCTGTCGGATCTCTGTATATTATTCTTTATTTCAGTCAGTGTATGCTTAATTTCTAGCTGGCCCTTTTTCATATCCTCGAGGGTCTCACTAAATTTATCGGTGGTCTCTAGAAAATTCTTGAAAAACCTTATAACTGTGGTTTTGAACTCTATATCCAGTCATTTACTTTCCTCCATTTCTGTCATTTGTGACCTGTTTCTTTGCCTCTGCATTTTGGCCTCTTCCCTGCGTTGATAGAGTGGCTTTCTGTGCTAGGTATCCTATAGGGCCCAGTAGCTCAGTCTCCTCAATTACCTGAGGTGGACACTCTTGGTGCACCATTTTGTAGGCTTTGTGCATAGTCTTGTTGTAGCTAAGCTTGATTATTGTTGGTATCACTGGGAGGAATTGACCTCCAGGCCACCTGGCTGTAAGAATCAGCTGTGTCTATGGTGGGAGAACTTCTGTGCTGGAGACACCCTTATGGGGCAAGACTTGCTTCAGTGGGGCTTTGGTGCTCACTGAGTCTGCCCCCTGAGTGTGTCCCTTATGGATGTGATGAGTTGTAATCTGGGTGGTCCCGCTCTGACCACTGGATACACTGTCTCTTGGATCTCTAAGGAGGTGCTCTTTTAGCTTCTGCCTGAGGCTACCCAGACTTTTATATGCAAAAGCCTCTGCATGAAGCTTGGGTGGGGCGGGGTCTCGGGGAATCAACAGGGCGGAGCAAACAGCTATGGCTGATTCTCAGCCCTGCCTTAAGAGGCACCAGGTCTCAGTGTCCCTCGGCACCACCAAGAAAAGGCTGCTCTGGAGTTTCTCCCGGTGCCAGACAGGTGCCAGGCAGTCCAGCTTCTCCCCGTATGAGTCTGGATTCCCAGAAACTCGTGCGGAACTGGAGTTCAGAGCCGTCGGGAGCTTGTGACTCCCTCTGGATTGAAAAAGACAATCATGTCCTCAGTTGCCAGCCCTTTCCGCGAGCCCTTTTCAGGCGCCTCTGCACCTCTGCACTTTACTTCCTCACCTCCTCTGAGTCTCAATCTCTTTCTAGTTGTAGAATTTCCACTCAGCCAGCCTTCCTGTGGGTCTGGGTGGTATCTGTTTTGTTTTGTTTTTTTTTCTTGTGGTTTTGAAATGGTTGTGCAAGGCAGCAATTCCAGGTGTTTACCTATGCCGCCATTATTATTATTATTATTATTAACAACAGTCTTAAAATACTAAACACTGCAAAACAGACCTAAATTGGAACAGAAAGTGCTCACTAAAGGAGTTTAGAAAGGAAAGCTCATTGTGCATGGGAGTTTGAGAAAGCTTCCAGGTGGTGGTGACACTTGATCTGAGCCCTGAAATGTCTGGAAAGGCAGAGAGGAACAGAGAGGGTGTTTCAAACAGGGAATGTTGGGGGTGGAAACAAGTCCTGGAGAGTTTGTGAGGTGGGGAGGAGCTGGTGCTGAGAAAATACTTTGGATGCAATGTGCATGGTCATTTTTTGCCCAGCACTTTATCAATTTTCAAAACCCTTCTTTTGTTTGCCCATGAGCTAAACAGAAGTTAATTGACCCAAAAATTCACACATCTAGGATGTGGCTGAGCTAGGCTTGGGTTCTAGCTCAACTGCGCCTGTGTCCATACCCTACTGCTACTTGAAGGGAGGGCACAGTAGGAAAGGTGAGTGCTCAGCAGCAGGCACATCTTGCTGTCAGAGGATGGAATGGCTTAAAAAGAAAAAATTTCCTTCAATGCTGAAGCTAAAAAATGGGACAGGAAATTTCAAAGATTAAGGCTACAAATGGAGAAAACAGCACTTGCAGCTCCACATTTGGGAACTATTAGCACAGAGGTACTGGCTGATTGATTTCCACTGCCTAGGAATCCAGAAGGAAATACACAGTTCCCTTCGGCACGCTGACGGGCCTAAAACAAGGGAGGGCCTTTAGTTATGAAAGACACTCAGGCCCAACTCAGACTTGTTCTCACACACATACCCAAGAGGTCATCCAGGCTCCAGCCCCGAGATCTTCTATGTGCCACTCACTATGTGCCCTTAGATAAGTCAGTTGCCCTTCCTGAGTTTCAGTCACAACCATAATCCAGGAGTGACAATACCTATGACACAGGATTGTTGGGACAGATCCAAAAGCCTACAAATAGAAGTTATTAGGAACCATTCATGATATTACTTGAAGGGTCAGTGAATACTTTCCAGAAGAAGTGACATTTTAACAGGGTCTTGAAAGCCAAATAGATACTTTCCAGAGGGTGAAGAGGGGCAAAGTCATTCCAGATGATAGTGAAATCTGTGGAGAGGCAGGCCTGGAGATGGGGAAAGCCGGTGTGGTAGGGAGGATGGGCAAGAGGTTTGTGCTGCTGAATATGATATTTCGGCTATGAAAGGAGGTGGCAGAGTGGAAGGCATGTAGGGTGAACTGGAGTGTGGCTGAGAAGGGTACTGGTTAACCATTGCAACATTGCTCTGCAGGCTTTTGTAATGAAGTCAATGCACATATATGGAGTCAGGCTTTGTATGAATCTGACTCTTTCCATTGCTTTGAAAATAATCTTCTTTCCTTCAATCCTGCAGTCTGCTCCCATGTACCAGTACCTGGAGAGGAAAATGTTCAAAGAAGCCTACCAGATTGCTTGCTTGGGTGTGACAGACACTGATTGGCATGAGCTGGCCATGGAAGCTTTAGAAGGATTAGAGTTTGAAACAGCAAAGAAGGTAAGCATCTAGTCAGAATGAGCAAGAATCTGGTCCTTGGAAGGTCCTTTGAGGAGGCAGAAGAGGGTCCATTCCAGGTGACCTATTGAGAGGCAAATGCATACTGCAGTGGGTGCTGGAATGAGACTGACCTGACTCAGCCACCTTCTTACCTATAAGCCTGAGCAGGTAATAGTCTTCCTAAGGCTTCTTCCTAAGGTAAAATTAGGGTGATGAGAGTTCCCATCTTCAAAAGTTGTAAGGAATCTAATGTGGGAAAGCCTATAAAGCTTGACATAGGAGAAGCATCTGATAGATTCTAGCTGTCACTCTTATTAGCTATCATTTATGTAAAGTCCCTAGCTAAAAGCCTGGCACATACTAGGCACTCCATAAATGGTAGCTTTTGTTATTGGTATAAGCACTTACTGGTATTAGGTAATTTATTACACAGTGCTGTTTTTCTTGGCACACTGCTAAGTATGGTAGACAAGATGGTTGAGCTCTCTGATTCTGACAGCAGTGTCACTCCCCACATACCTTCATGGCATAATTCATGACCTTGATTCATGGTGTCATTTCCTGGCTCTGTCTATTAAAATTACAGAAATGGCTGAAAACATTTGACACACATTATTAGGAAGAACCCAGCTATGTCTCCTGAGGTGTGGGGGAAAGGAATGGCCTTCAACTCTCTCCCCCACGTCTCCCTTCTGTCTCTATTTTCCCATTGTCAGTTAATCAGATACTTACTTTGAACATGCAATTGAGAGAAGAAATTGCAGAAGTACGTGATGCCATCTCCACGCTAGGTCAAGACTTCTAAGCATGAAAAGAGAGTGGACCGAGACCAGACTAGGGTTCACAATCCTGGTTGAGAACCAGCTTGGCCATATACAGGCTGGAAGGCCCTTGGCAAGCCACTTCTCTCAGAGCCTCAATCTTTTCTACAATGGGGAGGGTGAAGACACTAACTGCCAACCCTGCCTGACACAGTGTCATCAGGCTTAACTGTCACATTGTAAAAGGGATTCTAAAAATAGCAATGGTTGTACAAATGCTAGCTGTTATTGAAGCAAGTACAATTATCCTATATAATAAAAGCCCAATATGCTAAGTGTCCGGTTGTCCAGTGACTGGTCAACTATTCAACCAATCAAAGTATAATATGCTAATGATATGCTAAGGCCACTCAACTGCTTGCTATGATGTGCACTGAACACCAGGGGGCAGATTGTTGACTGGTCAACCAGTTGCTATGACATGCACTGATTATCAGACGCTCCTACCAGTAGGTTAGCTTGCTGCTGGGGTCCAGCCAATCGGGACTGAGTGAGGTAGGTCAGACACACCCTGGAACCCTCCTGTGATCCCTCCCCAGCTGGCTGGCCCTGATTGGCCCTTATAGGCCCCAATCGCCCTGATCAATTGGGACTGGGTATGATGGGACCAACATGCCCTGAAGCCCTCCTGGGGTCCCTCCCCGCCCCAGTCGTGCATCAGTAGGGTCCCTTGGCCTGGCCTGCACCCTCTTATAATACAGGACCCTTCGGGGGATGTTGGAGAGATGGTTTCAGCCCAATCCTGCAGGGTACTCCCCTCAGGAGGGTGCCAGACACAGGGCTCACGACTGGCGAGCGCTACTGCTGCTGCTGCTGCTGCTGCCATTTTGGTGCGAGCCTCTCCCAAACAGGACTGATTGGGTGTGAGCCCAAAGCAGGCACAGTGGGGCAGGCATGAGTGGGAGCAGCAGGTAGGAGCTGCAGGTGACATTGGACTATGGGTTTCAGCCCGATCCCTGCAGGCTATCCTGAAGGATCCCACCTGTGCATGAATTTGTGCACTTGGTCTCTAGTAATCTAATCTAATAAAAGAGTAATATCGAAATTGACCATTTCTTTGGGACGCCTAAGCCACGCCCACCAGCCAATCAGAACGCTGTATGCAAATTAACCCAGCCAAGATGGAAGCCGGCAGTCACAGAGCTAGAGTAAACAGCAGGCTTCCGTTGTACCAGGAGTAAACTGTCTGCCTAGGCTGGTTGGGCCTCTCTGCTCATGGCAACATAGTTGCAATTATAGAAGCCACGGAGCTGAAGCAGACAGGAGGCTTCTGTTGCACCAGCGATGGAGGAAACTGCCTGCCTAGGCCTCTGGGCCTCTACTAAGGCAACATTCTTTCAATTATAGAAACCACAGAGCTGAACCATCAGGAGGCTTCGTTACCTGCCTAGGCCTGGCTTAAAGCAGCAGTGTATCAATTATAGAAGATAAATAAACTGCAGAAACCTGCTTCCAGCCAGCCTTGCTGGAACGTTGGGTCAATAGGAGCTGTGGGCAGCCTGAAAGCCTGAAAACGGCCCTCAGCCCGTCACCCAGGCTGCCCAGGCACCCCGGTAGGGACTCGAACCCTGAAGGGGCTGTGGGCAGCCTGAAAACAGCCCTCAGACCCTCACCCAGGCTGGCCACACCCCGATAGGGTGAGGGTCCACACTGGGGGGCTTGGCCAGCCTGCAAACAGCCATCAGCCCCTCACCCAGGCTGGCCAGACATGCTAGCAGGTGGACATCCCCTGAGGGGTCCCAGACTGCGAGAGGGCACAGGCCGGGCTGAGGGACCTCCCGAGTGCACAAATTTTTGTGCACCGGGCCCCTAGTTATATAATAATCATATATATTATAGTTTTGGATCTACTGTGTTGGAAAAGTGGTAGTAGCAGAGGACTTTAAGAAGTTAGAGGGAGGAAATATTTCCATGGAGGGAGCTTCCCTCTTTTGCATCACCTTGAAGTACCAGGAGGGATGAAGAATAACAAAGGATTCCTAGAATATGTTTTATTTATTTTCATCATGGAATGAAATTAGACAGCAGTGCCTAACACTGTGTTAAGTGCTCAGCAAATGTTTGAATGGATAAAAACAAAACTGGAATGAACTCCCATTTGCTTAATACCTTCCCCGAATCTGTATCAGCCCCCTCAGCACTCCTGAGAATAGGAATTATTGTATTAAAGCCACAAGATTTGACCATAGACTATAACTTGATTAACCAAATTCCTAATCCCCAGCCTTTCTTTTCTGCTTTGCCAAGTCACTCAGGCACCCTTGGAGGTGAATGGTTTCCAGTGATAGACGGCTGTCCCCACTAGATGGCAGAGGAGAGCTGTTTAGCGCCCAGGACCACTGCCCCCAGCAGAACTGGAAAGCTTCTCTGTTCCTACATTTCCCTCCTCTTGTGATTCTGACCACACCGACCAGTACACCCCTGACACCGCAGAATGTCAGGGCTAAAGGAACTCAGAAACAGATTTCTCTCAGTGGTGGGGAATAAGTAGGTCCAGGGCACCTCAGCTAGAAATCAGGCTAGGACTGAGACCTAGGAAGCTCCTCCTTACCTCCCTGCTACTTTGTCAGGTCGTCCAGGTTTCCCTTTGGCTTTAAGGAAGCCCAGACCTCAAATAGGGCTTATAAGCACTCCAGTGAAGAATGCAGGCGCTCTCAGCTCTCCATCCCTTTGCTCATGTGATAACTGCCTTACCCTTTCAAGGAATTCCTCTCCAGGAATACCCATTTGCCAGGGTCTGCTGTGATGCTTTACTTAATCCTGCCTCCTGCTATTGCCCGTGCTCAGACAGTGAATCTGTGTTCTCCAGGGCATCTAGTTCATGCTTGTATAGCTCTTAGCTCAGGTAGATTTATTGATCTATTTAATCTGCCTGACTCCCCTTTTAGAATATGAACCCCCGAATTGGGGAGGGGGACAGAAGCCAAATTATATTTACCTCTCGGTCCCCAACCCAACAGGATGCTTGGCCCTGTGGGCCAACAAGTAGACATTACGTTGTGGTCATCTGTGGGCAGCCAGAGGCTGGGTGACTTGCTCATTTCCACAGGTCTTTTTAAGATGGAGGATGTCCTGCAGCTAAGTAGAGGCTACAAGTAGCCAGCGTTATTGTTCTGCATTTCATATTCTAAGGCATCCTGGACCTGCTGCCTCTTCTAGGTGTGTGTCAGCCCATTTCAAATGGGACAGTGCAAAGAAGCACAGCTGAGTTCAAATGTTGACAGCAAAGCCACGTGAAGATCAGCCTGATATGGTGGGTTATGCTCCTCTAAACCCCTTGCAGAATCTGAAAGCAACTAAAGAGGCTTAGTCTGCATGAAGATGGATGCCTGGGAACTTCCCATGGCTTAAAGTCTCTGGCTTTACTGTGAGTCTAAGGCAAGAGCTACACATTTAGGATTTATGCAAGAGTTTGCCTTCCAGAGACTTAGAGTGATTCATTCCCTACTTCCCCCTTCCTTCTAGAAACCATCTTTTTTCCTTCTTAAATTTCTCTTCCTTTTCTTCCTTTATGATGGTGCAGTAGGCTCTAGATGCCCTGTGTTTATGCACTGTTGGTAAGCATAGCTTCTCCTGTTTTCTGTCCAAGTCACCAAGATGTATATGCAGTCTCTCCTGAGTCAGTACGTCTTTCCCACTCCCACTCAGATGCCACTGCCTCAGGGTGTCAGGCTGGCTTGCTCTTCCATTTTCCATAGAGGTTCCTCTAAGCAGGCACCATCTCATACTGCAGTATTATAGTTTTGTTTCACCTAATCCCAAAGTGATTGATTCAACCAGGGCTTCTTTGTATGGACTAATCCCAGGGATAAAGCAGAGCCTCAGTGGGTGGTAGAACCTTCCTGAACACACAGTGATTAATCAATGCTTGCTTCTTTTCCCTCCATACTGGATCACTTTCTAAAGCTTGACTTCCCACCCCCAGCCAATCACCCACTTTTGAAACCCATAAGGCAGCTGATTTTATTATTTTATTTCTTCCTCTGTAGGCCTTCATCAGAGTACGAGACCTCCGATATTTAGAGCTCATCAACAGCATTGAGGTAAAGATGAAGTGTTCTTTATTCTCAAGAAAGCACAGTCTCGCTGTCAGTGGTTTACAAGCAGCTCTTCAAGAAGGAAAGAGACTTGAGGACATATGAACAGAGCCTACTGGTGTCTGAGTATTAGGGCCACAACCTTGCCTTTGGGGTACAGAATGCCATGTGGGGGCGGTGGAGGGGGGGAGACAGCACATGGGGGCAAGGAGTGCAGTCTGTTACTTGGTAGGTAAGGAAGGTAGATGGATTCCTAATCTCTCTGAGCTTTGGTTTCTTGTGTGTAAAAATGGGATGAGACCTACCTTGCAAGGTTTCTGAGAGGCTTAAATAGGTTTTCAGTAACTGTTTTTCATCCTTGCAGTGGTTGTTAGCTGGTTACCATCCTCTAGGGCAGGGGTGGGGAACATCCAGCTGTATAAGGCCTGCGAAATCATTTGGTCAGCCCCTGCCAAGGCATTAAGGGTGAGTTAATTAAATGACCAAATATAGCAGGCTAATTTTCAAGCAGATAATTTTGTATGGCCTGAGAATGATGTTATAAACATCCAATGGCCCTTGGCAGAAAAAAGGTTCCCCATTCTTGCTCTAGAGCTTCAATAACATGCCAGTGTAGGAGGCGTTTCCCAAATGCCTCCTACATCCCACTCATAGCATTGGGTCCTGGGAAAGGAGGTCTGAACTGGGCACCCAAAGGCTCTGCAGACCTCCCTCTAGCTCACCATTCCTAGCTGAGAAAACCAGCCTCACCCATCAAACCCAGAGAGGGCTATGGTAGACTGAAGAGACTGGGTCTATGAGCACCATTTGCTGGGTGTCTGTAAAAAGGCATACATATTTTTTCTCTGAACAGATTTATTGTGAGGCTATGGGAATGTGAGATAAATTTGAATTTCCATATGGAAGCAGTGAGGGAATCAGCAAATGTCTTGTCCCTTTGATTCAGTTTAGCGTAATAAACACCTGTTGTGGACCAAGCCTGTGCTGAGCCTGGTGGGCAGAGCTGAGTGGAAGAGACCTACTAACCCTGACAATTGTTGCCATTTGCTGAATGTCTGCTCTGCCCCCGCATGATCGTGATTGATGTGTATGCTATTTTAAATCCTCACAACTTAGTCAGACATTGTTTTTACTAGTGTACCTATTAGATAAGTAAGGACACAAAGGCTAAGAAAGACTAGGTCATGTTCCTAAGGGTCCACAGACAAAAGTTCAGTTAGAATTCAAAGCCAGTTCTATTGCCCAAACTGTCTTTACTCTAGACTATGCAACTGTCTAAAAAGCTGCTTCTCACCCTGGCCAGTGTTGCTCAGTTGGTTGGAGCATTGTCCTGTACACTAAAGAGTTGTGGGTTCAATTCCTGGTCAGGACACATACCTAGGTTGCAGGTTTAATCCCCAGTCAGGGGTGCATATGGGAGGCAACCAATTGATGTCTCTCTCCTCCACCTCTTCCCTCCCTTCCACCTTCCCTCCCTCCTTCCCTCCTTCTCTCCCTCCCTCTCCTTGTCTCTCTAAAATCAAAGGGCATGTCTTCAGGTGAGGATTTAAAAAAAAAAGTTGCTCTGGTGCAAGCCCCCTCCCATGCACCCCCACTTTCTTCCCCAGCACTATCATAAGAAGCATTTATACTTTCTGTTGCTTACTTACCTGCATGGTGAGAGTTTGTTCAGAGCCAACTACCATAATGCCTAGTATTGCTTATGATTAGGGGTGGCATTTGGGATTCATCTGGTCTGGATCTAAGTGTCTTAATCTATGCAAAGGTAACTAACTTCTGTGGGGACCATCTCTTGTCATTTCCCAGGTCTTACTACACCTCATCTAGTGTGCTCTGAGCTGGGCAGTCGGTTAGAGTAAACTTGTAAGAATTGTCTCATGAGAAAGAGTCAAGTGTCACTGAGTGAGGATCCATTTTAGCTGCTCTAAGGTCTTAGTTGCTTGCATTTGGTATATTCCAGAGAGCCCCGGTTCCTTACTAGGCTCCTTTTGGGTAGGTGAGATGTAACTGTACTGATAACAGGAGGGAGAGAACCTGCCCATGTGACTGTACACATAGTGAACATTCGTCAGCCATGTTTCTTGATCATGATGATACTCTGTGACCTAGGATGGATATGGCCTAAATTCCATGCCTACTGAAAACCTATCGCACTGCGAGATTTTAATTCATTTCCTACAATTAGGGGTCAGTTTATATGGCTGGTTATCTTAAACGGTTTAGTTTCTTCTTGTTTTTTTTTTTTTTAATTATTTCTGTCAGTGGGGAAGAATGTTGCCTCCAGCTGTTAAAACTTTCACCAGCTTGTCTGGGAGTTTGACTCAATGTCTCTTCTTCTACTGTGATACACTTGCTATAAAACAAGCAAAAGGAAACTGCGGGGGATGAGCGATTGGGTGCGACTGAGTGTTTACAAATACTTGAGCTGTAGACTAATGAATGTTCCCTAACACAGGAGAAGGAGTGTGCAGTTATTTCCCTTCATCCTAAGCACTCCTGTGTGTGTGTGTGAGTGTGTGTGCATGTGTGAGTGAGTGTGTGTGTGTGTAAACTCATAGTGTGTTGGAAAACATCACTTGTTTCTGTGGTACAAAGAGCATCTTGAGTCAGATAGACCGAGGCCAAATGCCAGTTCTGTATGCCCTTCTGAATCTCAGCTTCCCTCAGGGTGACACTTGGGTAGCACCGCCCACCCTTGGGTCCATAAGGGAAGTACCTAACGGGTGCTCAGCATGTGGTATTGCTCACCTTCACTTTAGAGACAGGGACATAATGAGACTCATTATATTTTTATTTTGTTGGTTTTCTTCTGGGGAAGAAACCCTAAACTTTCTCCTTGTCTACCATTATCATGAGTCACAATTCAGCCAAATCAAACTTGGGGACTGGAGAGATTTTGGGAGCTTGGAGGCCTCCAAAGAATGGGCAGTAAATAACCATCCTAAGTAGTTATTTCCTTGGAAGAATGTACAAGAAAGCAGCCCTGAGGAATTTCCATTAAACAAATAAAAGTTTGCATCTCTTTTGACCTTCACTCATTAAGGGGTGTGTGTGGCGGGGGTGGGGGGTGGGGGGGGTGGGGGGGGATATGCTTTTGTTGTCAAGCATTCCCACCAGAAACCTAGGTGAGAGACACAACAGCTCAGGAGCCAAGTGTAGATTCCAGTAGGAAGGCCCAGGGGCTTAACTTGAAATAGCAACATCTAACCTTTGTAAAGGCTGCTTCCTGCCATGGCTGCAGAGGCCATTTCCTGTGCTTCTAATTTTTCCAGGAGAGGAAGAAGCAGGGAGAGACCAACAATGACCTGTTTCTGGCAGATGTGTTTGCCTACCAGGGGAAGTTCCACGAGGCTGCCAAACTATACAAGAAGAGTGGGCACGAGAACCTCGCACTCGACATGTACACTGACCTCCGCATGTTTGAGTATGCCAAGGTAATTCCCCACATCCTGGCCCAAGCTGCCTGGTGGAACCCACCAGTGTTCTGACACTGTGGTGTCCAGTTGTTTGGCCCCAAGAGGTGGTACAGGCAGAAAACAGAAATTGCCTCAGAAAGAGTGTGGGCAAATGGGTAAGCAAAGGAACCATCAGTGGCCACTGGTTGAGGCTGATCTAAAACTGACCCTCCAGGGCAACATCAAAGGGACAGAATATGACAGTTCAGACCTTTGACAATGACAGAACTAGATGAACCAGCAGTGCCCTTTCATTCAGGTTCAGGGCTGTCTCCTACAACTTCTCCCAAAACTTTATTAGAAACCACCAACAATCAGTGTCCTTAGGCATGAATGGTCCTACATACAGGAGAGTGTGATTTACCCCAGCCGGGGTTCCCTAAATGCCTGCTGTCTGTCTGGTACTGGCATTTGCGCTGGGCCTTGGAGGCACTGACAAAACCCCTGCCCTCTGGTGCTAGCATGGTGTGCCTTCATCTGGGCTGGTACAGATTGGCTCTCACATCATCTGCATGGTTGATGGTAGAGATTTCTCCTTGCATTTGGAAGGGCCCAATAGATGTGGATACACTAGGGAGATCTTCCTGGAGCCGGCTGCTGATGGCTTGTGTGAGCATGAGTACCACTGAGGAGCCCAGACCTTCAGGACACTTGCAGTGTAGCCTAATGCAAGGTGAAAAGAGCCTTGGGCACATAGAGCAATTGGACTCTTCCTTCCATGGAGGTGCCTTTGTTAACCTGCCTTTCCTGGTAGTGTCAAGAGCATCAGAATGTTAGTGAGTCATCAGCCACAACCAATTAGTGGCTGTTAATGGCAATTTTCTAGCTCACAAATTCAAGGTGAAAAATCATCCCCATATTTTTCTGCTCTTTTCCTTAAAGCTGTACTCTTTTATCTTCCACCATGAGTTTCTGGAGCCAAAGGTTATGTCTGGGTCACTGTGATCTGACCCAGGAGTTTCTGATCATCAGTAGCTGGACAAGCACCTGGTCCCCAGCCTGTCTCTTCACCTTGGTGGTGGTTCCTTCACTCTATCCCTCATATCCAAATGCTTCAGGTTCCCCCACTTTGCCATTTTCAACTTTTTAACCCCCCCCATATTGCCACTACACACACAATTTAACACTGCCTTCATACTGAGAACACCTAAATCAGTGTGTCTCTTTCTGGGGATAACAATATCTAAACCAAGGCCAAAACCTTAAACTAAAGAACTAAACCCTAGAGGGGGAATTTAAGCATTAGGAGAGCTGGCTCTTGGTGTTCTTCAGAACTTTTGGAACCTTACAGCAAGCAGCTGTGGTGCAGCAGACAGTGCTTTCTTACCGTGGTGTCCAGGCTTTTCACTTTGCTAAGCCTCCATTTTCTTCTTGGAGGTGACAGTTGCATCTCAGCTTAGTTCTGAGAATTGCACAAAATAATGTCTGAGAAAACCCTTTACCAAGGCCAAAGCTGTAGAAAGGTTAAGAAAATGAGATGGGCCAAGCCTGACCACAGAGTGGCTGTTCTTCAGACCGCTCCCTGGTCAGCCCCACTCCTGCTCCTGTGCTGAGGCTCCTCCTCACACTTTGGGAGGGGGCTTTGTGCATCCACAGTCTCCCACCCCGAAATGCAGCTATTTACACACACCATCTGGTCCGCCTCTATATGAAGGTAAATACTCTGGGGGTTGTTTTTGGTTGTAGTTTTTGGTCACAATTCCAAGTAGGTTGGTTCTGTTTCAATCCCTTTCCTCCCCCACCCCCCAGTAGTTTGAATTTGAGAAAGTGTGTATATACACATTATGTCTGGGGTGGGGAGGGATACAGTACTTATTAACATGGCATGTTTTTGTTTATTTGAAAATTGCCTCCCAAGATTCAATCTGGTTTTCAGAAAAATTTTAAATTACATTCCCATGTACAAATAAATTATATGCTTTCCGGATAAGTGACATGTTTATATGGTGATAAAGGGAATTATAATGCTCTTAACTCTTATGTAGTGTGTCCTTATCAAAATCACCAAGCATGAGAACACTGTTTAGTCTCATTCATCACACAGCCTCTTTCTGTCCACTGCAGGGCAGAGTCTTTTCCATGGCCCCAGATAATGTGTAGATTAGCTTCATGGAACCAAAGAATCTTTGAAAAACCCAGTTTGTTGACCCTTTAAGGAACCAGTTAGAGTCAGCTTCAATTAGGTCAGATCTCTTGGGGCTGGGCTTTTGGCCTAGAGAAGGTCCCTTTAAGCCTATGAACTGTGTCCTTGGCTGGTTTCCTTATTGATGATCCAAATTTATGGCTTGCTTTTGGCCTCTGAACCTTCTTACCACAGTCACCCTGAGTCCCTAAGTACTCACTTTGAAGGCTCTTTCTTTCTGTTCTCTTTACCTGTTTTCTCCAGCTGTTAACTTCATTTGACCAACCAGGTTAGCAAGTTTCCAGTTTTGCATTGGCATAAAGAGTACACATTGCAATAGTTGCCAAGAGTAAAGACTCTGTCTGTAGTGGCCCAAACTAGGCATCTTCAGATAGTAGCTGCTTTCCAAATCCCTTCTCCTTTGTGAACTCTAGAAGGACCAAAGGCCAATGAGGTTAGCCTATCTTTTATTGGATTCCCCAGCATTAGGATAAATGATGCTCTTTCCTCCCTTTAAAACACTTGGTTGTCTTAGGCCAATCTAATACATTATTTTAGGGGCTACACAATTACCCTGAAAGCAAATGGAGAAAAATGTAGAGCTAATTGTTCAAGTAGGATTTTAGCATACATTGACTGTACTTTCCTGACAAGTGAGTGCTAATCGTGGGGAAAGGAGTGCTTTTTTTAGACTTTGTGAGGTTCACAGTGCACTCTCTGCAGGGTACATTATTCCTAAGACAAACTGCTTCTTACTAGTTATGCAGATCTGGGCGCTCAGAGTTCTCAATTTCCTTTTTTGAAAAGCCCCACCTTTTAAAATGTCAGCACCAAACCTCAACTATGGCAAACTCCCATGTATGTATTTTAGGTAACTGTATCCTGAAAAGAGGTGATTTTCTGAGGCTGTTTCTCATGCATCCTGTAGGGCCTACAGGGAAGCTGGGCATGGCCCTTTAGAGGCCCCCTGTTGTAGTAGAAGGAACACAGCTCTGAGACTTGACCCTGTGAGCCTGCAAATCCACAGGCCTGTCTTCCTTCATGGATTCTCTCCAGGCCTCTTCCCCTGCCTCAGATCCCCTGTAGCCCCCAGCAGACCTGATCTCCGGATAATTGATACTGTCCAGTTGAGAAGTAATTAACCAGTAACATTTGTACTCCTTATCTGCCCTAGGCAAACACCTGGGGGCAAAGCCAATGGGAGATGCCCTAAGGTCAAGCAACAGAACATGAATAGAATCAGAAAACAGATGTGAATAGTACTTCCTGCGTGTGATGGGGAGGAGGGCGCGAAGGGGCTCTTCTAGGCTCTGTAAATCATTTTGTCTGTTTAAGTTTAGGGGACTACGTGCTCAGCCTCACCTTGAAGCATGTGGCATTCTCCCTATTATCTAAATAAAGACTGTAAGTTAGAATATGTGAAATTGTGCAACCAGGTTGTAGAGTCATTATATTGAAGTAGTCACACATATATCAAACAGACACACACACACACACACACAGAGAGAGAGAGAGAGAGAGAGAGAGAGAGAGAGAGAGAGAGAGAGAGAGAGAAACATGATCATAAATTTGCCACACTTCAGAGTTTGTGTACAGTACTGCAAAGAGTCTGGAAAAGGTTGTTTAGTTAACGAACAAATATGGGTTAGTGGGCAGCACAGGAAATGTTGAAGGCCATAGTCCTTGACACTGTCTCAGTGCCCCCAGGAGCACCTGTGGGGCATCCTGTGAGCACTCCTCCCTGACACCTGGGACTGTTCCCCAGTCAGCTATGTAGGGATGGGCTCACACTTGCATCCTGATCGCTTGCTTCAGCCAAACAAGCCCTTCCTTGCTCCAGCTTTCAGCAGCCTGATGTAATGCTGGCAGCAGGAAATTCTAATTCAAAGTATTTTTGTTTGTTGTGCTTCCTCAGGATTTCCTTGGATCTGGAGACCCCAAAGAAACAAAGATGCTAATCACCAAACAGGCTGACTGGGCTAGAAATATCAATGAGCCCAAAGCCGCTGTGGAGATGTACATCTCAGCCGGAGAGCATGTCAAGGCCATAGAGATCAGCGGTGACCATGGCTGGATTGACATGTAGGTTTTCAGTCCCTGTCCCAAGAAGCATTTGGCATCATGTTCTGTCTTGTCAACTCTTGGTTTTGACTGACAAGGAAAAAAATAGTGTTTCTCTAAACTAATGTGATAGTGATTAGGTTTTTGAGACACAGAGACTGGATGAGGCATTTGCTGCCTTTGAGGAACTTAGCGAATTCCTGGGGGAAAGAATAGAAGGGAGTGAGGAGGAGGAGACACCCAAGCATTGGAGTTGCCCTTCCCTGAGCCCTCCCTACGATCCAGGCGCTGTAATACCTTGCAGACATTTGGTTCTTGCTGACACCCTAAGCGTGGGTGTTTCCATGCCCGTCTTCCAAATGAGGAAACCAAGGCTCAAGGACCAAATGATCACACAGGCCAAATAGCTGGGAAATTATGGAGCTAAACTTCATTCAAACTGATTTGGCTGACTTCAGTGCCCATCATCATATTCTAATCTAATAAAAGAGTAATATGCAAACTAACCACCACTCCGAGACACCTAAGCCATGCCCACCAGCCAAGCCACCAGCCAATAAGAGCGGCAGCACGCAAATTAACCCAGCCAAAATGGCAGCCGGCAGCCACGGAGCTAGAGCAAACAGGAGGCTTTCGTTGCACCAGCAATGGAGTTGAAACTGCCTGCCTAGGCTGGCTGGACCTCTGCTCAAAGCAACAGTGTTTCAATTATAGAAGATAAATAAACCCCAGAAACCTGATTCCAGCCTGCCTCACTGGGACGTTGGGTTAATGGGAGCCATGGGCAGTCTGAAAACGGCCTTCTGTCCCTCACCCAGGCTGGCCAGGCACCCCAGTAGGGACCTGAACCCTGAAGGGGCTGTGGGCAGCCTGAAATGGCCATCAACCCCTCACCCAGGCTGGCCAGGCATGCCAGCAGGTGGACATCCCCCGAGAGGTCCCAGGCTGCGAGAGGGCACAGGCCAGGCTGAGGGACCCTCCACCCCCCACAGAGTTCACAAATTTTTGTGCACCGGGCTTCTAGTATCTAATAAAGAGGGAATATGCTAATTGACCCTCACACTGTTGCAAAGATGGCAGTGCCCACAGCCAATAAGGAGGCAGTGCCCACAGCTAATTAACTGCTCTGCCCTCAAAGATGGCAGCACCCATAGCCACAAGATGGCGGCAGCCAGTCCCCTCAGCCCCGCAGGGGCAACAGGTGCACGCGGCAAAGCTGGGCCCTGCCTCTGGAGACCCCCAGTCCCCTCAACCCCCCAGCCGCCCAGGGCTAGCCTGAGTCGCAGGCAATCCTTGGATGGCAGCTGCCCAAGTGCTAAGGGCCACCCGAGGCTCAGGTTACCAGGGCCGGCCGAGGCTTGTGCTGCTGGCAGTGGCAATAGCAGAGGTGTGATGCATCACCTTCCCCTGATCGCCAGGTCACCTCCCGCTACTGAGGGCTCCCAGAGGGGGCAGGCTAGGCTGAGGGACACCCTCCTCCAGTGCATGAATTTTCATGCACCAGGCCTTTATTAACCTATAATGGTAGGAACTGAAAATGAGATGAAAACTTGCTAGCATATCAGGGAAGGAGACATGAATTCTCATAGGAGGAACCATGGATGTCTTCTCCTAGGAGTAGTCTTTGCATGAAGGATCTTGACAAATTTCAAGAGGCAGAGATAGTAGAAAGAGGCAGGATGTGCAGGCTAGAAGCATAGCACAATAGGTTGGCTATGGTCAGAATGAAAGGTGTAGGAGTGGGAGAGTGAAGGACAGCTGGCTGTGGGCAGGAGGATCTGTGCTGGCCACTCTGGGAGGGCCTTGAGTGCCAGACTGAGGCATTTAGATTTGTCAGTAAGTAGTAAGGACCCCTGATCAGAACTGTGCTGTCAGGAGCCCACTCAGGAAATAGATGTAGAGTGGAGGGAAAACTAGAGGAAGAGAGACCAGATCACTGTAGTAGGCCAGGGAGAAATATGCTGGCTGATGGAATGGATGAGAGGCATGGAGTAGGCAGAACTGACAGGACCCATCTGACTGGGAGTGTTTGGGGGTGGGGCCAGACAAGGGAATTGTAGGCTGATGCAGAGATCTGGGACTGGTAGTCAGTAATGCCACTTGCCAAGGTAGAGAATAAAAGAGGAACAGGTTTGGGTGGGGCTGCTGGAGAGGGGATGGATTCAGTCCTGGGACTCTTAGAGCATCAGACCTCCAGGGGAAGGTCAGAGAAAGTGGGCCTCATGCTCATACATGTGCATGTGTGTGCACACATGTATATACTCATGTGTACATGTATGTACACACACTGCCATGGCTGTAAAGGGAAAGCAGGTGAGGGAGCAGTTTCTGAGATCAGCTCAGTCTGAACTTGAACTTTAAAAACTGTTGATTGTTCTGGAGGCCATACTGTACTTCACAGGGAGAGGTGGCCCAGATAGGACCTGGGGAGGGAGAAGGGCTGGTAAATAATGAAATCATCCCTATGAATCCCACTATGTGGTTGACATATGTCCAAGAGTAAAGTTTCTTGAAGAAAGAGGCACAGATCCCCCCTTACCCCCAAAATTATTTTTTTCACAAAAGGGATGGTACAGGAGAGAGCCAGGAAGATTTAAGTCCCTGTCTCCCTCTAGTTTTTCATGTCACTTTCTTTTGCAACTGATATGTACCAGGGTTACCTTGAGGAGACTTAGATTAGTTCAGGAAAGAGACATTCAGCATTCTCTGCCCTTTTCCAGACCTGGCTGTGAAAGGTGCCTCTTTTCCAGGGACCTGGTTTGACGGGTGGGCTGGGGAGCTCTAAGGGGTTGCCTGTGCCATCTTTCCCTAAAATGTGTTGTTTCTCTCCTGAGAAATGTTATTTTTAGATTCCATTATTATTCTAAGTACAGATTGACAGGCCTCCCTGAGCTTGCCTGTCTTTGAGACAAGGATCTGTTACAGCTGCTTCCCCTTCCTTTCTCACAAAGAGCAAGCTGGGTAGGTCCCATTTCCCCTGAGAAAGCTGCTTTTACCCTAAATTCTGGCCAGACCAGAGGGAACAAGCACATTTCATTCAGCCCCTGCGTCTCCACAAGCAGTGGGAGAGCCAGTTACTACTGGGAAGAAGTGTTGAGCAAGTGGTCCCTGTGGCTCCTCACTCATAGTTGGCACCTCAGCCAGGAAGAGAGGCACAGTCAAGATTTCCTGCAGACTTCTTTTCCAGAGCTCAGAGCAGGCCCCACACAAGCCTCTTCCTCTAGAGATTCTGTCACTGAAGAATTTTCACGCCTCTGCCTCTACTTTCCCATGAGAATTCTCAAAACAGTGGTGGGAAGAGCCCTTTGCCACTTCCTAGCTACAGAATCTTAGGCAGGTTGCTTCACCTTCCACCCTAGTCTTTAGTCTCCTCATCTGTAAAATGGGAACACAGTACCATCTCTTAGGGTGGTGGAGATTCAATGAGATCAGACATGTGAGAACTCATGGCACTGTTCTTGATACAGTAGGTGATTAGTAGGTGCTCGTTTCTTTCCCCAAGTTCCTGCTGGATAGATCAGTAACTCCCATGAAAGGGGGAGGGGGAAGCAGTGTCCTTTAGCAGGCAACCTCTCCCGGGCACTGGACACTGTTCCTGGGTGTGTATTCACTCATTTAATAACCCCCTCAAGCACCAGGGGCCGTGATACTATATTGAGCGCTGAACAGCAAAGCGATGAAGCGATACAGAGCGTGCCCTCAAGAAGACCCGCTTCCTCGCCTCAGGCTCCTTTCACAGGAATCCATCTTCTCCCTGTGTGCTTGCTTCTCCAGATTAATTGACATTGCCCGCAAGCTGGACAAGGCCGAGAGGGAGCCCCTGCTGATGTGCGCTCATTACTTCAAGAAGCTGGATAACCCTGGCTATGCTGCCGAGACCTACCTGAAGATTGGTGACCTGAAGTCCTTGGTTCAGCTTCATGTGGAGACCCAGCACTGGGATGAGGTGAGGGGGTCCTGTCTGAGCCCTGACCACAGGGGACTTTTTGGAGTTTAGATGGAGAGAGCTGCCTTCATTGTGAGAATGAACATTAGCCTGGCAATCAGGAGATCTAACCTTGAATTCTCCAAGCCAGAGTATTTTGGCAGGCCTTTTGATACTAGCTTTCCATTTGTTTGCTCGTTCATTCATTCAGAGCATCTTTATGGACTGCTGGCTCTGTACCAGCCCTGTTATAGAGACTGAGCATGTGAGAGTTAATGTGACAGCCCCCATTGCCTGCTGTTGGTCTGAGCTGCCTCTGATCAGCACCACAGGCTGACACATGTCTGACATGGAGAGACACCTGTATGACATTTAAAACCTGCTGGGTGGCAGAAAAAGTCACCACCTATACTTTCCAGGTGCAGGTTGCCAGAGCTATTTCAGAGGTCAGCTCCTCCTCCTCCTTCTTGCCTACCTGGCCCCACTTAAAGACCTACGCTCCTCTTGCGTGAAAGGCAGGTGAGAAGAATTAGCCAGGTCAATAGGAAGATGACTGGGATGAGGATGCAGAAGCAGTGATGTGCTGCCCCCTCTGTATCTTGAACTCACCCTCTAGCTCACTGGCTACCTGTGTCCTGGATTGAAATTCATCCATGAAAGTATTGGAGACTGCATCCTTGGTCCTTACCCTACCCACATGTTCTGGTTTACAGAGCCAGAGTGTATGACTTTTCTGGGTATGAGTTGTCTCACTCCTGTCTGCCCTCTGAGTGGCTGGCTCCATTTGGTGAGGTGACATGGCCACTTATGAGAAAAGGTGGAGCCAAGGACAGAGGTAATAATGGCGTCTCAAGATAAGTTTATCAGGAGATTTCTCAAGCAGCATAAATTACAACATCTTGGAACGACTCAGTTCTGGCTGTGTATCAGGCAAACTTTCTCCCTATTTCCACATACTTTCCCCTGTGACTCATTTCCAATTCTCCTGCCTGACAGGTGGTTCTGGGACTTAGATGAAGCAGTCACCGGGTCTCATACAGCACCAGTCCATCACCATCTTTGATAGTTAATACACAGGATGATGATAATGTTAATTCTGTTTCCTTAGGTGTCGCCTGCAATTAAAAGAAATCTGTTTGCAGTGGTACAGGAACCCACGCAAACCCTCAAAATAAAATGTTTCCGATTCTGTGCTGCTTCTGTGGTCCAGAAACAGACTGTTGCTATTGAATCCAGTCACTTGCATATAGCTGTTAATTGCCTTTGTTTTCAAAGAGCTGATTTGTTTTTGCAGTTCTGGGGGTTATGGGGGGGAAGCACTCTCCCCCTCTGAGTTGTCAAGCTGGCAAAATATGACATCCCTGATGGATTCAGCAAGTGCCATGTTTTCAAGGGGCTGCAGGGGCTCTTTTATTACAAACGCATTGGTTTCTTCCTCCAGGCTTTTGCTCTGGGTGAGAAGCATCCTGAGTTTAAAGAAGACATCTACATGCCCTACGCTCAGTGGTTGGCAGAGAACGATCGTTTTGAGGAAGCCCAAAAAGGTAGGTCACACAGACTGGCACCTGCAGAAGGAGCAGGAGAAGGCACTGCCCAGATGCACATTTCAGGAATGCTGCCAAGCCCCTCCCTTTGTAAACCACCAAGATGTACGACTTTATCTGGGCATATGATGTGTTTAGTGATGAAAGACTGGGGAGCAGTGGAAAGAACATGGGCTCTGGAGTCAGACACATTTGGGTCCATCACTCACCTGCCTTCGGACCTTACACAGGTCCTATGTCCCCTCTGAGCAAAGCACCTTGCACTCAAATGTATCTTCCCATTTAATCCTCACAAAGCTCTATGATGTGGGTGCCGTTGTAGATGAGAAAACTGGGGTTGGAAGTGGTACAGGGATTTTGCCTGAAGTAACACAGCAAGGAAGTGACAAAGAAGGAATTCAAGCCAGGTTGGGGCGAGGACAAAATGAGAGGGTTCGCACAGTGTCTAGCACAGTCTCACCTGACACTTTCCTGTGCCATAGGAAATGGGTTCTATTTCTGGCTCACATAAGTGGGGTATCCTCAGCTCCTCAGCATTTCCACAGATAAAGTGGGCTGCATACTAGGTATGGCAGTATCTGAAATAAAAGTGAGAGTATGGAACTTTAATTGGTAGTAATAATTTAAAAATATGATTGCCTTCTACGTCAGGCACCGGCTGGGCATGTAATTACATAACCTTGAATCTCAGCAGTAGCCCTACAGAGACACAGAAACTAGCTGTGCCCTTGCAAACTCACAGAGCCAGAGAGTAACAGCCCACTTGGACCAGATCTGGCTGGCTGGCCGGGGAACCTGATTCCTCTGCTAGGTTTTGCTGCCTCTTCAGGAAGTCTTCTAATTAAAGTTGGGTGTGTCATATTCCGTAGCATCTCATTTACACGTCTATATGGTTGCCACCTCCGGACACGTTTTGGAACAAATGTCTCCCTGTTGAATCTCCTCAGCTTGGTAAAGCCCCCTTTGAAAGACAGCGTCTTCTCTGCTGCTTCAGCTTTTCCAGAGAACCCAGTTGTTAAAGTATCTGCATGTTTGGGCAAAACATATCAACCTATCCATCTGTCTGTGTCTGCCCTTCCAAGAATCCATCGCCATAGTAACTTGGTACTCAGATGAGAGATTGCATATGAGAATGGAACAAAGGCCAGACCTTTTCCTTCTCTGAAGCTGAGGATTTGGATAATCTGAGAGCCCATATGTGGGCAAGTGTCACAACTAGAAGCGCTTCCCTGGCAGCCCCAACATTCCAAGCTTCTGGCGCACAGTATGTACAGGAGGTCTCTCTCAAACAGAATAGGAGCAATTTTGAGGGGCTTTGGGGCTTGTTTTCACAAATGTTTGGTTGCTGGAACCAAGCCAAAATTTTTTCAAGGTTGTCTCAAAAAGCACTCAGTTGAAGACTGACTAAGGACTTAAGCTGCGCTCAGTTCTGTGACCTTGGCAAGCTGCTTTTCCTCCACCTTGCAGAGCCCATTAAAAAGGGTCTTCATAAGTCTGTTGTGATGAACCAGTGAAGTAAGCAGCAACAAAAGCACTTTTTAAACCACCAAACCCATTCAAGTGTCAGGTCCTGTTAGTGTCACCTCAGAAATCACAAGGTTTTCCCCTGGAGTGGGATGGGGGCAAAACCTCACCGATGAAGAACAACAGTTTTATCTTTAGACTTTGCCCTGCAATTTGGCCCCTCAAGTTTTTCTTGCTGCCGTGCCTTTACAAAGTTGGTTGCCTTTTCCCAGCCGAAAAGGAACATATCTCACTGTAGTTTTTTCAAGATATAGCCTAGGTTATTTATAGCCTTCGGCCTGAGAGGCGCATCCCAGCAACGAAGTGCTGCAGATGCTCTGATGAATGTCCTACTTCTCAGCAGCTCCTTGTAAGCCCTGCAAAATCCCCTCCAACTCCCTGAATTGTATGTGTTTTTGTGTCCCTCCAGCATTCCACAAGGCTGGGCGGCAGGGGGAAGCGGTCAGAGTGTTAGAGCAGCTCTCGAACAACGCTGTGGTAGAAAACAGGTTTAATGATGCTGCCTATTATTACTGGATGCTGTCCGTGCAGTGCCTCAATATAGCGCAAGGTAAGCAAACAACAGCCAGGCCGCTTGTTTTCCCAGCCCCGCTCTGGCACCAAGATAAACATCGAAAGAGCTGGGACGTTTTAATTAAAGCCTTGGGCTTGTTTATTGGGGGTATTGTCCGTAACCCTGCCTTGCAGTGCCCTGATCTGGTGTGTCATCTTTTTCCAGTTTGCCCATAAGCTTAAAGATGGTATGAGGACCACCCTAGGGTTACAGATGGGGCGGGGGTGTCATACTCTGTGTTGCTCATTCAGAACATGTCTCTCCCCTGCTACCTGGGAGCCCAGAACTGGACCTGGGTGAGCTCTGGTTTTAAAAATGTTTTTAATTAAATGAAAAGATGAGGAAGAGATCACTTTACAATAACACACCCCAGATTCTCACTCATCCCAAGCGGAAAAATAGTTTCAATGTTGCTTTCATTCACAAGACTTCCCACTGAGGGAGTTCTGAAAGCGGCTGGGACAGAGAGATGTTCTTTACTAGATCCAGGCCAGTATGCAGGAATGGGAAGAACACTGGAATCGGAGGCAGCTAAGTGACTCACAGCAAGTCCCAATTCCTTCTTCGGCTGCATGTCCCTGTCTCTAGCATGGGGGTAATCCTGCCCCTCCTTCCCAAGGCTGCTGTGAGCCTCACAGAAGCCATGGTTACAGTTTGATGACTGTCAAGCCGGGGTGTAGGTTGGTATTTCTCTGTTCTGACCAGTGGTCTGTGATTTTAATAAGGAACAGCACAATGGAAAGAGGCTTGAGGTGAGCATGAATAAAATCGGCTCTTACCCACCCTCCCTGCCAGGCTCCTCTGGTATGACTGAGTGCCAGTGAGCACGCTCTTGCCCTAGCTGGTGCTCTCCCAGTGCAGTGACCTGAGAGAGCATAGTGTGGGCTCTGGGAGAACCTTCGAGAAATATCCACAGACTTTCCCTGGCCATGTGCTCTGACACGCTGAGACGTTCCCTGTCTTGGGATGGCCCCAGCTTCTAAGCAGAGCACCTTTTCCATTCATTGCACCTCTTTGCCATTCCTCCCGGCATAGTCCTGGTGTTGAGGGAAAACTGGCAACAGTGCCATTGCCTAGCCCTCCCTTCAAACTGGTTTGACACGCCTTCTCCTCCTTCCCCTATTCCCCTCCCATTGCACATCGAAGGTCCTGCCCAGAAGGACATGATGCTCAGCAAATTTCACCACTTCCAGCACTTGGCTGAGCTGTACCACTGCTACCATGCCATTCACCGGTACACGGTAAGATGGCCCGGAAATGGGCGCCTGAGCTAGGGGCACTGCCTACTGAGCTAGGGGCACTGCCTACTGAGATAGGGGCACTGGACTTGTCTTAAGTAAACCCACTGGGCAGGGTGACCTGCTGAGAAATCCTGCTTTTCTCCTGAGAAACAAAGTTTGGAACTTTGATTTTCTTTGATTGGCTGCTTGTTTGACATGTAGCAAGCTGCGGGCTTCTGAATTAGTCAGCCAGAGCTAAATGGGGCCTTTCTAGTTGCTTGTTTCAGGTTTGGATGACTCGGACAGACTCTAGGTTAGCCAGACTAAGGGCTGTCTAAAATGATCGGGGTGAACATTCCATGGGGCTCTCCTCTACATGGGTGAAGGCCCAGTTCTAGCAAAAGCCTGAGGTCCCTCCCTAGCTCTGCAGCTGGCTTGCTATGTGACCTTGAGCAATTTACTTTCCCTCTCTGGCCTTCAGTTTCCTTCTCTATAAAACATGAGGGTTGCCAGGCCGGCAAAGCTCAGTGGTTGAGCATCGACATATGAACCAGGAGGTCACGGTTCAATTCCCAGTAAGGGCATATACCTGGGTTGTGGGCTCCAATCCCAGTGTGGAATGTACAGGAGGCAGCCAATCAATGATTCTCTCTCTCATCATTGTTGTTTCTATCTATCTCTCTCCCTCTCCCTTCCTCTCTGAAGTCAGGGAAGTGGCTTCTTTCCAGGTGACCACCTGAGATGAGGGGCTCTGAAGGGACTGCAAGGGCAGATGAGGTCCCTTGAGACCACTGCCCCTGGTGTGGGGAGGAGATGAGATGCAGGCTTGATGGCTGGCTCAGGCATAGCGTATCAGAGGAGTCTTTCTTGCCAGACTTTCCCCAGAGGCAAATAATGTGCCAAGAGTTCAGCACAAAAGAGGGGCAAAGAGGTGTCCAGGTGGAAAGCAGACCCCGAACTCAACTTAGGCTCAAAAGTCAAGGCCCAGCTCAGTATCAGTTTGCCTGAGCCACTTCAAGCCCAGCTCTTTCTCTTTTTGCTCTTCTTCCTCTAAACCACGGGGCATGAGCATGGGGTGTCTCTTCTCGGTAACAGCTGAGCCTGTGTGCAGGACGTATGCACATCTGTGAGCTTGTGGCAACTTCATACCATCTGGGGACCTTGGCTGTACACTCAGTTGAGGCTTCTTCATTAGGCCATTCCTTCATTCAATAAATTTCTACTGTGTGACAGGCCCTGTTCTGAGGCCTCGGGACACAGTGGTGAACAAGACATTGTCCCTGCCTCTGTGGTATTCATAGTCTAGTAACAAGAGTTGCAGTAAAGTTCCCTCAAGGGACGTCCTCGAGAAGGTGACCCCTAAGCCCTAAGCCCAGAGGAGGGAGGTAAGTAAGGATGGGGCAAGTGCAGAGAGGAGGAAGAACATTCCTGGCAGAGGTCACAGCATGTACAAAGGCATGGAGGTAGGTGGTATTTTAAGGTTTGGCAATCAGGTCCCAGCAGAGCAGCTCTGATGCAGAGCAGACTGGGAAGGGAAGCAACAGACCTTTCCTGGCATAATGGCTTCCTTCCCAGAGGAGAGGTGCTAATCCCGAGGAACTCCCCAACCCCTGTTCTTCCTGGGACATTTCTTAGCTTCCACACCTGGTGCAGTATAACCAGAGGCAGGCTTCTCCCTGGCTCTCACCCAGAAAAGGATGCAGTCTCAGGTTTTCCTGGATCCTTGGAACTAACAGAGGCTATAGACAGTTAAGTGAGAACTGGAGAGAGAATGCTGGGCTCTGAAGTGGTGTAAAGTGAGTCCTAGTGAATTTAGACCAATTAGGGCTTAAGTCCTGATAGCTCCATGATGAGAGTGGTCTAGCAAGACCTTTAAGGAAATGTCAGATTATTGCCATTTAAGCACTTGAGAGGGGAGGGGTAACTGGCCTGAATTAGGCATTCTCATCTAAAGCAGTCTCAGTTTGCACACGCTGTGCCAAACTCCTTCAAAGTGGTATTCCTAACTTTTAATGGACCCTTTCTGATAGAAAATTCCCTCTGGTCTGCTATTCTGAGCTGCTGGCAGCCCCTAGGTATTCATTCGGTTAATGTGTTGAGTGCCTCATCTTTTAGGGCCTGGGTGCTGGGGCACAGGGATGAGCAGTTCAGGGGCTCCACCACATGTGCATATTTGGTGGCATTGAATGGGCAGGCCACTGTTGAAGAGCAGAGAAGAGGTATGTGATTTTATGCTGTGGGCTAACTACCTCCCTACTTTATAGCATGGTTTACAGCAGGTTTATAGCAGGTTTATAGCGTGGTCATGTCCTAAACTGCATAACTATCTTCTCTTTTCAAGCTAATTAGAGACAGCTTGAGCTGAGGGAAATGGAATCATTATGTACCCCAGAAGCAGTGCCACTCGGGAGATGGGCTTTGGAATCAGATCTGGGTTTGAATTCCAGCTCTGCGCCTTTCTAGCCAGGTGACCTCAGCAGATCATCTCCCTGCGCCTTGGGTTGCTTGTTAGTACAGTAAGGATGAAAATACATCCCTCATAGGACTGTGTTAAAGACCATGTAAGACAGTGGCTATAAAATGCCCTGCACACAGTAGGTGCTTATTAAGCAGATCTGTTCATTTACTAAAGTATCTTAGAATTATTGGCATCTGCTTTTCAGCCTGGCCCAGCATTGACTCATTTGAGGACTTCAATCCCTGTTTGCTTTTCTTACTGTAGGAGGAGCCATTCAGTTCCCATCGCCCCGAAACCCTCTTCAACATCTCCAGGTTCCTGCTGCACAGCCTGACGAAGGACACCCCCTTGGGCATCTCTAAAGTGTATCCTCTCTCTTACCCCCACCCTCTGTCCCACCCCTCTTGTCTAATGGCCCTGAGAAGTTCTTTCCAGAGCACTTTACTGGCAGAAACTTCCATCTCTCCAGCAGCCCTCAGGGAAGACAGAAAGCTTGCCCAGCTGCTGCTGTTTGCTGTAGAAGAGGCCCAGCCAGGGAAGCTGAGGGGCTAGTGCCAAGAAAAGATTAGTTCACAGGGTTCTCTGTGCTAGACCCAGCACTGAGTCTCCAGCCAGCACACTCTTCAAGCCCTCCCGGAACCCACAAATGTGGGTGTGACTGCAATATAGGAAGCACCAGGCCTTTGAGTTGGAATTTTAGGCACTTCCCTAGGGAGGCCAGTGGATGGAGCACCTGTTGTGCCTGAAGCCCCTTGCCAGGCAGTAGGCAACAAAGCTGCCGTCTAGTGGGAGAGGTGGAACCTCTCAGGGCCTGGGTCAGTGGGATGCATGCTGTTTCCAAGGGTGGAAGGCAGCTGGGGTCTTGGCCAAGGAAGGCTGCCTGGAGGAGGTGATATCCATCCTACAGGCTGAGGTAACTAGGGACGACAGTAGAATAGATGTTCCAGGAGAGTATCTAGCACATGGAAAGGCCAGGTGGTGAAGTGAGCATGATGTGCCAGAGGAGCTGAAGCCTGCCCTAGGGAGCCAGGCTGGAGAGGCAGTGACCTTGGGGCCTCCTCCCTCCTCTGGCTGGTGTGAGCCACAGGGAGGCTATAAGAAGAGAAGAGGCAGGGGACCTATGCTGCCAGAAACTACCAGGAAATGACTAAAGTCCAGAAAGTCATAAAGGATGTAAATACCCTCTCCTGTTGGAAATCTCGCCATTTTCTCAGCCCCTTTCCAGCTCCAACGGGCCGGCCTTCTGTAAGGAAAAAGCCCTCCCAGGAGAGGGCTCAGAGGTGCTACTCAGGTGTTTCTAAAGGGTTCCAGGCCCAGCATTTACATTTCAGAGGAAACTCCCACAAATCAAGCCTTGCCTTCAGTGACTGACACCCCTGCTAATGAGTGGCCAAGGACACACCTGCTGGGGTCTGAGAACCTGCACCCAACCTTTCCAGCAACTCCATTCAAGTCAGCAGAATTTGATTGAACCCCTGCCCTGAGCTTCACCCTGTGCTGTCCATTGGGGACCTGGGAATAGCTCCAGACAGTCCCAGACTTTGAGGAGTCACAGTGAAGACACAGACAAGGAAACTTAGCTCCATAGAACTGCTGGAGTGGAAGGAGCCACACTTGGGGTGGGGAGCAGGAACATCAGGGGCAGGAGAATGGGGAGGAGGCATGGGACTAGCTGTGGAAGTGGGTTAAGGTGTTCACAGGTGGACTGGGAAGAAGGTCATGCTGGGTCTGAGTATAGCCAACATTTGAGGTGACCTGAGATTGAACACAGTCTTGTCAGCCTCAGTCTGAGGAGCTCAGAGGAGGCCTCAGAGAGCAAGGGAGGCTGCCACTCAGAAACCACCCTGGCCCTTGGGGAGGGTAGGCAGACAGAAGTGTGCTGCCTTTGTAAGCTGCACCTGAGGGCGGCTCCCCAGGCAGTCTGGGACCAGGTTCTACATGGCAGGACTGGAGTAGGAGGGCTTGGGTGGCAGGCTGGGCAAGTTGGGGAGAGCCATTTTGTCCTGGTCAGGGTACAAGATGAGCCAAAGCAGGCTCGGAGAATCTAAGTAAGGTTAAAATAAGTAATGGAAACTACGCTGTCTTTATCTCTGAAAAAAATCTCTGGGCCTTGATATCTGAGAAATACACTTACATCCCATAAAAGAACAAAGTACTCCTCAAGCTCCTGCTTATGCCCTCCTGGCACCAGCATGAGCTGTGTTATGGCACTGGACTCATTCTGAGGGTAGGCGGTGCCAACTCTCAGGCCCCAGTGTAGGCTTTGTTGTCCTTAACCCTGTGATCGACAGGAGAACACTCTTCACTCTGGCCAAGCAAAGCAGGGCCCTAGGTGCCTACAAACTGGCCCGGCATGCCTATGACCAGCTGCGGGGCCTGTGTGTGCCTACCAGGTTCCAGAAGTCCATCGAGTTGGACAGCCTGACCATCCGCTCCCAGCCCTTCCATGACAACGAGGTGAGGCACAGCCCGCTCAGGCTCCTTCTCCTTTGCAGCGTCTTTGGACATCTCTCGACACATCCTCTCAGGTGTCTGTGTTCCTTCCCCTGCCTAAGCCCTGGCTTGCCAATTCCTGCTCTTTCCTTTCCGCTCCTCTGTTCTCCACTCAGCCCTTTGTACTCCAGTTGCAACCCTCAGCTCCCCGGAATCCCACAGCCCTCCCACCTTCCTAGCCCTCTCAAGGTTCCATTTCTGCTGTGGCCCTGCTCTGCCTCTAGCCTCCCTCCAGACCTCCATGACCAGGTGGCTCTGCCTTCACCTCATCCTAGGAGCCCAAGTCCTAGCCCACCTTCCTTCTGGAACCAGGTTGTTGCTCTTCAGTAAATCCACCCCATGTCTATGCCCAGCCCTCTTTCCTCCAACCCAGCGAACTACTGTCTCTCTCACAATCCCCTCTTTAAGCTCATGGTAGAGACTGGCATCAGATAGACATGGCTTCAGATCTAAGTCCCACCATTTCCTAACTATGTCTCAATCTTTCTGAGCCTGGATTTCCTTCTCTATCAAATAGAGGCATGCATAATAGCTTTCCCATAGTGGCTGTAAGGGTGGAAGAGCCAGTGTAGGTGATGGCTTAGCACAGTACCTGGAGCATAGTAAGTGGCCAGTGAATGTGGCAATGGTTATGGGCATTCCTGCTGGGAGAGCAGAGCTGCTGAGTCCTGCCTGTGAAGGAGGTGTCCAGGCCCCAAACGGTGAGTCCTCCAGTGTCTCTGTAGGCTCTTACTCTGCTTCACATGGCACAGAGCCCCAGGCCCAGTGCCCCCACCTACCCAGGTGGCTTTCCTCTTAGCAGCGAGGCCCAGTCTGTGGTGCTTGTTTTTCTTGCAGGAGCTGGTGCCCTTGTGCTATCGCTGTTCTACCAACAACCCATTGCTCAACAACCTGGGCAATGTTTGCATCAATTGCCGCCAGCCCTTCGTCTTCTCCGCCTCTTCCTATGGTGAGTCTGGTGCATGTGGAAGGGGCACCAGTGAATGGCTGGGCTCAGTCCACTGCTTGTTGGCCACATGTGTCCTGATTGGTAAATTGGGGACAGTGTGACAGCCACCCTGCCTGACACATAGAGTCATTCAGGGTTCCCAGAGACAAGATGCACAGTGCTGCGTGAACCTGAATCCCCCATTCCTCAGAACCTGTGTGAGGCTTTGCATAACATAAACGCCCCAGGAATAGAGGCTGCTGGTCGGGCATTTGGTCTGGGAGGCTGAGATGGACTCTCAAGTCCCAGTTCCTTCTATGTTGACATAGGATCCGAAGCCCCTTCCTAGTAGCTGGGCAGAGGCCTTGCCTCTTCCCTCAGAGAGGAGCCCATCCAGCTACTAGGGGGAAGAAGGAAGGGCTAAAGGCCCAGTTCTCATCCCCATACACACAGACACCCCGCCACCACACCACACCCCTGTTCCCGGACTTTGGGCAGGCAAGGGGGGTGTCCCTGCTGCCAGCTTGTCTACTTGATTTCGGAGAAGCCTGCGCTGGGTGAGGAAGGAACTCAGTGGTCCTCCCACCCCTCTCATGCTGCCTGGTGAGAGTATCCAGCCCCCAGCTTTCCACAGGTACTATCCCCCAGCTCCTCCCCATCCCCTGTGTCTTCCAGAGGTACTGCACCTGGTCGAGTTCTACCTAGAGGAGGGCATCACTGATGAAGAAGCCGTCTCCCTCATTGACCTGGAGGCACCAAGACACAAGCGTGAGAACAAATGGCATGAGGTCACAGGCAACAGTATCCTGGGCATTGGGCTTGACCCCTGTGTGTGCCAGCTGAGCTCAGGGCCTGAGTGTGAGGAGAAGGCAAGGGCCTTGGAGGATGGTTGGGCCAGGTGGGGCAAGAACATGGCAGGCAATTGCTGAGTGAGTGGAGAGGCCCACATGGAGGCATGGACAGGCCTCACCTGGGGCCTGTATTTCTACAAGCTTCCAGGTAATGCCAATGCCACTGGGCCATGAACCACATTTTGAAGAACAGAAGAGAGGAGAGCTCAAGAAGAGAGACAGAAACTGTGTCCGCACACCAGTCCTCTGCACACATACATCTGCTTAGGCTGGATTATTGCTGCTGTGTGAGGCCACATCCTGTACCTGACTCAGCACCGGCAGCCTCCAGTCTGGGGGGCCTTTCACGTGGGAGCCCTGCTGCCCTGGCCTCACACAGCTCCTCCACCACTGCCTGGCAGAGGTGGCGGCTCCCTGGGGACCTTCAGCCTAATCTGGCCAGCCTCAGGATCTCTTACCCCCTTCTTCATGAAAAGTGACCTTCAACGCCATCTCAGAAATATGGCCTGCAAACCACCCGGCTACTGCTGAATGTTTCTCCAAGAACTGCCAGTTTGCTGACCCATCATTTCTACAGCCACACACGGCAGGCCCTCAGGCCTCTGCTCACATGGTGCTTCTGGCTGGCAGGCCCATGTTAGCCATGGTACAGTCCCTGTGGGGAAGCAGAGCCCTTTTTCCTCCTTTCCCACCTCTGCACGGGGGCCTAGTCCCACCCTCTATGACCAGGTCTGTGTTTCCTACATTTCTCAGTCTGGGAACCTGTCTCAGCAACCCTGCCACTCTTCCCCGGAGCTGTAGGGAGGCACATGAGGCCTAGATGGAGCTCCTGGGAGTCTCAACATGTTGGGTGGAGGGTGTCACCTGTTTCCTATTCGGCCTCAGGTTCTATCCTTGACCAGACTCCTCCAGATTCCCAGACTCTGAGATTGGACGAGACCATGAATTCCATGGGAGATGATGACCCATTCACGGCAAAGCTGAGTTTTGAGGTGAGAGTGCCTCTGTGAGTGATAGGCTGCTGAGGTCAGCAAAGCCTATTGGGAGAGTGGTCTTAGGTCTCTTCTGCATTCATTCCTTGGTGTGAGGGAGAACTGCTTCCTGTCAGAGCTGCCAGGGAGGGGGAGGTGGTAGGCTTTCTGTCACTGGAGATGGCCAACAAAGGTCACATGGTGAGTTCTATCAAGGTGCTTGGCGGGGGAAATCTCTGGAGTCCTTCCTGGCCATTCCCAAAGATTCTGGGATCATGGCCCACATAAATGTGTTGCTATGACTGAGGGCACCAGTGTCCCCTGCTTCCTGCTTGCCCACCCTGCAGCAAGGTGGCTCGGAGTTCGTGCCCGTGGTAGTGAATCGGTCAGTGCTGCGCTCCATGAGCCGTCGGGAAGTCCTTATCAAGCGCTGGCCCTCGCCCCTGCAGTGGCAGTACTTCCGCTCATTCCTACCTGATGCCTCCATCACCATGTGTCCCTCCTGCTTCCAGGTACGATGCCCACTACCTGCAGCTCATGTGTGGTGTCCAGTTTCTTCTTTCTGTTGCTTTTCCATTTCTCGAATTTCCCCTTGGGAAGGTCGGGCATCTGGGAGGAGTACAAGTGATCTCTGAGCAACCAAGGCCCAGTTGGGAGAAGAGTCTCAGCTGTCCTCCCTCCTTTGGGTTGCATCCGGGTGCTGTCTGGAACAATCATGCCCCTGACCCTTAATCCTGGAGGGCCGGGAAAGTGTGATTCACCTTTGAACTTCATTTAGAAAAAATGGGGCCACAGACTCTTCCCACTTCCTCCCAGTCCTTGGACAAAGGTGTTCTAGATCTGGTGTTCTAACCTGACGCACTGCCAAGCCACTTCCCATGAAGGGCAACAGTCTATGCCAGGCTTGGGGCTGATGCACACCTAGAGCAGCTGCCCACAGTCACGGCTGTCTCTCCTCAGATGTTCCACTCGGAGGACTATGAGCTGCTGGTACTTCAGCACACCCACTGCCCCTATTGCCGGAGACGTGTTGAAGACCCCAGCCTGTGACCTGCACCCTGGGACCACCCATCCCCTTTAGGCCACCTTGTAGTTGGCAGAAGAAAGAGGTAAACTGTTAGTGTGTGCTCTGCCCAGCTGAAGTTTATACTTTAGGGAGAGGCCTTCTGTAACCACGGAATTCCTATTTATGGCATTTCATACCTTTTAAATAGCATCAGGAGATGGGTAAGAAAAATGTATATATATTTTTCTAAAAAAAAATCTGTTACTTTAAGCACGGATCTGAGTTGTTCATGGCAGCCTGCTGGAGTCCAGAGATCTGTCAGACCATTAACATGTACACTTTGCAAACAGATTGCCTCAATAATTACAAATAAAGGGGCTACTTATTTTCATCAGTGTCTGCATTTTAGCAAATCTTCATATTGTCTGCAATTTAATTTCCTTATGCAAAAGTGCACCTGTTTCTAATTTGATCCAAGAGGAACATTATATTTGTGTTCTTTTAAAATTTAATCTAATCGAAATGGCAATCTGGTTGTGAGTAGGGGAACAGGGTTTATTTATTCATATGTTTTGATTTAATGGGGCTTCGTCTTGACAAGAAAATAAGATACCTGGCTCCAAAGAAGGTGGCACAGAGGCCCCCGACCTGGAGGTTCTACTTCCCGGCTGGGGCCAGGCCTCCTCTGCCACTGCTCCCCCAGCCCCACATGGGCTTCAGCCCCACCTGAGGCTTTTCGCTTCCCTCCATCCAGGTCCTAAAGCAAGTGGGTTCCACTTGAGACCCCAATAAGGTCCCTTCCTCTCAGCATCAACACTGTCTGATTTACCAGTATAGCTCAAGGGCATGGGTGGGTAGCAGGTAGGAACCTGGGGAGGGAGTGCTGGTACTTACTGGGGACTTTTTCTGTGCCAGGCGTGTCTCATGTGTTATCTCAGTTCTCACAGCATCTTTGTGAGGAAGGGTTATGATTTCCATTATACAGCCAAGGGGATGGTGGGGGTGCTGGGGTGCAGGGAGCTCACCCCACCCTGGATGGTACGTCCTTGATTTGTCCATCCCAGAGGCCCCACTCCCTTCACCTTCCACTTTGCCTGCCCAGGGAGGAGTGAGCAAGCACATCCTGTAAAGTCCTGACAGCAGGAGAAAGAGAACATGTTGAAAACCACCCTTGTGATTAGATATTGATTCAGAGCACAACAAAGGTCTCCATTGGAGGGATGAAGAGGGGAATGGCTGCAGAGGCCAGCCAGGGGTGAGTGCAGGAGCTGGACCCCTGCCTCACCCTTCCTCCCAGCCTCCTCCTGCATCTCTCTTTGGAGAGAATGGAGGAAAATGAAAAGGAGCCAGACAATTGTGCCAACAGAACTTCTCCATTGAGTGTGTAATTATGATCATGCGTGCTCTCTCTCACTAAACATTTATTAAGTGTTAGGATTTCCATTAGTGCATTACTTGAACTGAGATCATTTGCATATGGCTGGGGAAAGAGGAGAGAGGAAGAAAACAGCTTCCACCACCCAATAGGCAGGTGTCAATCACAGTGTCAGATCAGATGGTCCATGGCTAAAGGCAGAGGGAGGAGGCCCAGACTGAGACTAGCATGCATCCCTTCAGCCAAGTAGCCATGTGTGCCATGCCAGGTCCTGCTTCGTGCTGCCACGAAGCTGAGCTTTGGAGGCCTGAGTCTGAGAAACAATTAGTAACTCCCATTACATCAAGTGCTTACTGAGTGTCAATTCCCATGCTAAGCACTTTCCACACATCATCTTATTTAATCCTTACTAACTTCTAAGGACTCTCCTTTTACTGATGATGAAACTGAGGTTCACCAAATGTTTTCTTTCACTTAAGGAATATGTATTGAGCCGAGACAGATTCACACCCAGCCTTTACATGTAAGCATTCTGTTTTAACTGCTCGCCTGTCCCAACCTGGCGGGGTCTTGACCAGGTCCAGTTTTCTCTCCAAGGCTGTTTCCTGATGTGTACAAAAGCGCCCCCTCCAGCTCTGACACCGAGGTTCAGGCCTCAGTCTCCATCTGTTGACCCTGACAACCCCTCACATACTATGATGAGAGAGGCCTCACAGGGATCCCGAGGTGCCCATTTCATTAAAAGGAAACTAAGGCCTGGCGAGAGGAGTGTGTGCCGGAGGCTGCACAGCTTGGAAGAGGTTGAGCTTATGACTTTGTATTGACCACTTGTCTCCAGTCCTCAACATTGTTCCCATGTTCTTTGTTTTTAAATATATATTTATTGATTTCAGAGAGGACAGGAGAGGGAAAGAGAGATAGAAACATCAATGATGAGAGAGAATCATTGATTGGCTGCCTCCTGTACATCCCCTACTGGGGATCAACCCAGGCATGTGCCATTGACCTGAATTGAACCTGGGACCCTTCAGTCAGCAGGCTGACGCTCTCTTCACTGAGGCAAACCAACTAGGGCCCCATATTCTTGAGAAAGTAGGGAAGGAGGGCAATGGGTGGCCCAGAAAGAGCCCCAGGCCAGACTTCAAGTGGGCCTGGCTCTAGCCTGGCCTCAACCATCTATCCCCAGCAATGCTTCCAAAGCCAGGAGCCTCTTGTGACTCTCAAATAGGTAGACAGATGCCCCTTCTCCAAGATCGCTGCCAACTGCAAATACCAAGTGACCTCCCACTTGTGCCAGCCCTGCCCTTGGAACAAGTAGGAGGCTACCACTGGGTGGGAGGTTCACCCTGGGCCAGGCTGTTATCCCAGTACTCCCTGATATTCCTCCACTCAGACTCCAGAACATCTTTCTAAAATGGGAACCTGATGACGCCCCTCCCCTGCTTGCAATTATCAGTGCCCCCTGCTGCCAGCCAGCTAGCACCCAACTCCTAGTCCTCCCTTCCCCTGCCACCCGTCCTGGGCCTCAGTGTCTTCATACCAGCTGGCCCTTCCTTCCCTTGGCCTTGGCTGTATAGGTTGGGGAATCTCTCAGGCTCCCTCCTGGTCCATATCTTGCTACTCTGAGTCCCGACTTGAGGCTGAGAACAGATTCCCAGTTCTCATGGTTACTAGTTTTTCCCTTGTTTGCTGCCACCTGAGACCAGGAGCTCCCTGAGGGCAGGGACCATGTAGGACTCATATCAGTGTCCTGCGCACCCAGCCCTGGTGCCCAGAGGTGTCTGGAAAATATTGGAATAGAAGGAAAAGAGAGAGAGGGAGGAAGAGAGAAGAAGGAAGGGGAGAGTCAGTTTGTCCCCTTCCCTTTTCCCCCTGACATTCTCAGCTCAGTCTGAGGCCTCACCCAGCCTGGTGGCGCAGTCAGCCAGTGAGGGGAAGCAGGAAGGAGGAGGAAGCTGCTGATGATCAAGCAGCACCTCCATGCAGAGGCTCAAGAGCTATTTGTGCCCCTCCAGCTAAACTCTAATCCATGCCCCAGTCAGAGCCCCGCTCCTGGGCTCCCAGAGGGGCTGGGAAGCTCTGAGTTGGCTGTGTCTGTCTTCTGAGAGGGCCAAACTCAGGCCCCCGTTCCCACCACTTACAGCTCCTCACAGCTTATTCTCAGCCTGGCTGAGAGAGAAGCCAAAGGTCAGTGGCTTAGAAAGTCACCCACTGGCGTGCTCTGTGACCCTCTCTGAACTGCCTGGCACGGAGACAAAAGAGCTCTGGCTGAGGGTTAGACCAGTGGTTGCCAACCTTTCCGGACCACCGGTTGGTGACCGCTGGATTAAGTGGTCCAGGTTCATTTCCAGCTCTGCTAAGGAACCTCAGTGTCGGAGCCTATTTCCTCAGTGTTCGGAGCGGAGTGAGGCCTCCCCTCAGGGGCCAGGGGGAGTTGTTCATTTATTCAACAAATATTTTTATTGAGCACGTACTCTGCACTGCAATCTCAGAATGCAGCAAAGAACAGGCTGGGCCAGCCCTGTGTTCTAGAGAGAGTCAGTGAGAAGACAAACAGGACTGTTGCTGATACTGATAAGTAGTGAATAGAAAATGAATGGGAAGTAAGTGGGGTGGGACATGATTTGTAGACTTGGGGTTTGGGGGCTCTCCAAGGATGTGAGCTATGAATTGAGGCCTGAGTGAGAGTCAGAAGAGAATCACACTTTTCCCATCACTCACTGATCACTGACAGGCACCAGAGTGGGAAACTGAAGCACAGGGAAGGAAGGGGATGGGGCTCCACCCTGGCTATGTGGCTGCAGAGCCTCAGTCTGGGTAGGTATAAAGGGGCCATGCCCCACGAGGGCGGATCAAGAAGCCTAAGTTGAGAGGTCCGGAGGACCCGAGGCAGGCCCTGATGGGAAAGCACTCAGCTTATCCTGTAGTCAGAATCCCTGAGGTTTCTTGCCTTATGGAATACAGCAAACTGAGGGGAGGAAGTGAACTTCCCCGGCTCCCCTGGTGACAGAGCCAGTGGCATCCCCTGCCCTCGGGGCCACCACTGCTGCTCCAGGCTTGTGTGACTCTGTCCAGGGCCTTTTCATTACGCAGTACACTTTTTTTGTTTATTTATACCATGGTGTAAAGGACTGGCTGATCTTTCCCGTGAACTGTCTTTGTGCTGGAGGAGGCACAGCCAGGCAGGTTATAGCTGGGGTTGTCACTGCTTTGTCACATAACCTGAGCCACTCACTGCTGGGTCAGGGTAAGTGACCTTTCAGCTCACTCTCTGAGCCTGTGGTTCTGAACAAAGAGCATTTTTTGTTTTTAAAAAAAATTATTTGTCATGCCTCATGGAATACAGAGCACCATCACCTCAGCGATGGCCTTTAATTCTCCTTCACCTCGCCCTGTGAGGGTGGGATTGTTAAACTCTCTTACAGAGGAGGAACCTGAGACTTGGAGAGGGGAAGTACTTCCGGAGGTAACCTAGATACATTCACTCTTTCCACAGATGGTTGTTGAGCACCTACTGTGTGCCAGACCCTGGGGATACATCAGTGAACGACACAGACAGGAACCCCAGCTCTTTCTAGTTCCAGGGAAATGATTCTGCTCCTGCCACATGCTGGGCATCAGACTGGGCTCTGAGGTCCCTGTGGTGAGCAAGACAGACCCCAGCCCACATGACAGCCTGGGAGATGGACCAAAAGCACATGAACAGAACATGAATTAGAAGCCTTCAGGCTGTCATAAGCAAAGGAAGGGACAGGAAGGTGCTGAGGTTGAGGGCTCAGCCCAGCCAGGGTGGGGCTGTATGGGGACTGGTTTGACTCAGGGAATCTAGGGCTCCTCCTACGAGGGGCCCGGCTGTGTCAGAATCAAACCCTCCACCTTGACCTCATTAGCATTGGGCCTAATCACCGGGCCAAGCGCCTTAAACTACAAGAGGTCACACCCCATCCACCCTTCCATTCATTCCACCAACACACATTCATCAGCCCTTCGTGTGCAGGCCCTGACACCGCCTGGACAGGCAGGGGTCTGGAGCCCCAGGTGGCCTGGATGGAAGGGGAGCACTTTTTTTTTTTTTTTAATATATTTTATTGATTATTTTTACAGAGAGGAAGGGAGAGGGATAGAGAGACAGAAACATCAATGAGAGAGAAACACCGATCAGCTGCCTCCCGCACACCTACTGGGGATGTGTCTGCAACCAAGGTACATGCCCCCGACCGGAATTGAACCTGGGACCCCCCCAGTCCGCAGGCCAATGCTCTATCCACTGAGCCAAACCGGTCAGGGCGGGGAGCACTTTTTTAAGCAGACAGGTCTAGGAAGCCCAGGTAGGAAGAGAGACTGGGTGTCAGAAAGCTCAAGGGATAGAAGTCTCAAAGACAGGGACGCTTCCCTGTTCACCTTGAATTTCCAGCCACAGCGCCTTTGCACTTGTTTCCTCTGCCTAAACATCTCCAGCCCCTAGATCTTAGCAAGGCTGGCTCCTTCCATCACTGAGTTCTCAGCTCAAACTTCACCTTTTCTGAGACTTTCTCCGGCTGCTCTAGTAACAGTGTCTTGGGAGTGGATCGTGATCTGAGCTTTCCTATATGTTTTTTGCTTCATTACTTGTTTATAATGGAATGCTTCCTGCAGGCAGGTGCCTGGTCCCCCTTGTCCATTATGACTCTCAGAACCAATCAACTTGGTCGATACACATTTGTGGCTGGACAAGCACACTGTGTGCCAGGCACTCCTAGCTACCCCCTTTATTCCTAGGAGGTGTCATTGCATTCCTGTCACAGATGAGGGAAGCCTGTCAATATCAGGCTTCCATTTGGACCCAAAGCTCGTCCTGCTATTCTGGCATCCACCCTTGTGGGGTTCCATGATATCCAAAGCCCACTGTTCTAGCCCAGGCTGACCAGAATCGCCAGACATGCCTGTGTGCCACAGTATCCAGCCAGTCCTGTTTCCAGGGTCTGCCTCCCCTTCACACTGGAGTCCCCAGGAGGCCGGGACTGCATCTGCCTCGCTCATGGCAATGATCTGGTACCCAGCAAAGGGCTTGGTACATAGTCTGCCTCCTGGATGCAAGGCCTTGCTTCAGCCTCCCCGAGAGCTTTTGTCCCCTCCCCGCTTCAGTCAACCCTTTCCTGTCCCCTTCTCCATCTTTATCCCTCCTGTCCTTCTATGGGGGCATTCGTGTCACCTTTCTGTCCCTGAGATCTGTCTAAGCCACTGTCCACTGCCCTCCAGATAAAGCCAGGTTCCTCAGCTTGGTATCAGACCTGGCCCCAGCCCATGAGCAACCACAGCCCAGATGGGCCTCTGCCTCTGCCCAGCCTTTGTCTTCAGTGTGTGCTATCTTCCCAACATGGCAACTTGGCAAAGTGCTCCCCTCCCTCAAAGACCCAATTATCGCCTCCCTGAATGCCTCTGCCAATCAGGCACCTCCCCTGTCTGGGCTGGGGTCTGTTCTTCCCACGTCAGAGTCCTCCTCAGCCTGTAGGCTCCTTTCTCAATCTTTGTTTCCCCAGTGACCCACACATAGATGTTTGATAAACAAGTGTGTGAGTGAATTCCCATTCATTTGAGCTCCTGGGCTATGCCAGGCTGCGCATCTGGCAGGATGTGACCTCTGCCCTCATGAAGCTCAAAATCTGGTGAGATGGGCTAGTGTCAGTATCCAGCACCTGGATGAGCCAGGAGGTGATTGGGTGGGGAAGGAGTACAGGGGCTGAGTGAGGGCATGAGAGGCTGGGAGGAAAACAAGAGCCTCTGCCCACTGGGAGCCCACGGTCCAGTCGGCGGAAGACAAAGTCAGCTCACACCAAACCAGAGAGGAGTGGGCTGGGAGTCTAGGTCCCAATGTCAGGCCAAGGCCATCAGGCTGAGATGGGCAGAGATTCCTGGGGGACGGAAGAGTGGGGGCAGGCATCCTGTCCTTCCCCAGGGTCCCTAGCACCTCCTCTCCCCAACCCCAGGCTTCCACCTGGAGTCACCTTGGCCCCTCTTGGGAAGCCAATTAGGCCCCCAGTTGCCCTTCCACAAATAGTTATTGAGCGCCTACTGCAGAATTAATATGATTAATAATGCCCTCAATCTCCCAGGTGCTGACTCAGCCAGGAGCTTAGGGAGGGGAGGTCACTTTATAAGGGCCTGGGGGGGTCAGGACCTGGAGCTGTGCAGCCAGAGCCCTGTGTGGCCAAGCTCAGGCCCCAGCAGCATTCTTGGGTCAGAGCTGCCCACGAGGCAGTCACAGGGACCTCAGCCATGAATGGCACGGAGGGCCCCAACTTCTATGTGCCCTTCTCCAACAAGACGGGCGTGGTGCGCAGCCCCTTCGAGTACCCACAGTACTACCTGGCCGAGCCCTGGCAGTTCTCCATGCTGGCTGCCTACATGTTTCTGCTGATCGTGCTCGGATTCCCCGTCAACTTCCTCACGCTCTACGTCACCGTCCAGCACAAGAAGCTGCGCACGCCTCTCAACTACATCCTGCTCAACCTGGCCGTGGCCAACCTCTTCATGGTCTTCGGAGGCTTCACCACCACCCTCTACACCTCTATGCATGGATACTTCGTCTTCGGGGCCACGGGATGCAATCTGGAGGGCTTCTTTGCCACGCTAGGCGGTATGGGTTGTGGTGCGATGGGCAGGGGCTACAGGAGCCAGGGGCATGGAGGTGTTGGGGACAGTGCCAGGCTTAGGGATGAGGGTTAAGAGGCCTTCTGCCCTCTGCAATCATTGGCATCATCTAAAGTTCTCAATCAACAACACTTTGGTGATGATGAGCTAGGGACTGTTTAGTCTCACTTGGAGTGGTGCCGTTGTCTTGCTTTACAGCAAGGAAACAGTCTGAGAAGTCAAGGGCCTTGCAGGGGTCACGTCTCGGCAGCAGTCACTTTGCAGCAGGGGCAAAGCTGTGTTTCAAGCCCACTTCTGTGGGCCCTGAAAGCACGTTCAGTTCCCCTCAGAGCAGATGCCCTGGGTCAGACTCAGGCCAGGCACTGGGGAGAGAGATGGACAAGATAGGTCCCTGTGCTCAGGGCTCCCAGCTCAGGGTGGGACGCAGGTTCTCAGTCCTCCGGCCGCTGGACTTTACCTGTGCTGAGCCATGGGCTGAGTCCCTCCCTACCCCACCTTCAGCCTCTCTGCCACGCATGAATGCTTTTTGTGTTGAGGAGCTCATCCGTTTCCAAAAAAGGGAGGCATGAGACCTGTATGGAAGATGCTTTTAAATGTTTCTTTGATTGGAAAATGGACAGGAATGCTGCGGAGACAATAGATCCCATTTAGCTGATGAGAAAACTGAGGCATGGAGAGGGGAAGACTCATTTAAGGATGTGCAGGGCAGTAACCAGACCCTAGGTCTCCTGGCTCAGATCCAGGAACTTCTCCTGCCCCCAGACATAACACCAACCACAAGGACTGCTCTGCTTCCTGTCTTCTCTCACCCTATTGTGTCCAGGTGCTGCCTCAGCCCCATTCCCCGGAATCTCTGGCTGTCACTGGGTGTCACCTTCAGTGACCACAGAGCATTCCGTCTCAGGCCAGAAAGCAGGGGCAAGACAGGCAGACATTTCTCTGCAGGGTCAGCCCCAATTTGCAATCATTGTCCTGGAAAAATTGCTAGTGTTCCCGTTCACTCTCAGAAATGGCCCGGTTTGGTGGATAAATTCTGTGACCCTCCTCCCTGAATTTCTGTGGTGATGTGCAGCACAATGTCTGAACTCCATCATTATCTCCTCCTTGGTCCTCTGAGCCAAACATTATCCATCTTCCTGGCTCCTGAGAGAGAGTCGCACATGCCCAGGTTATTTTGTTTCCTAGAGGGGAGGGGTCCCAGATCTGGAGGGAGGAAGGATTTCCAACTCTGGTTCCCCTGCCTCGGCAACGCCTCTCAACAGGGACTTGGCCTGTTGCCCCATGAAGAACACCTTCTCCTGTAAAAACCCACTGCAGGGCTTCCAGTCCACTCCTGATCCCTAATCTGATTTATGTGTCTCTCATGAACCCAGAGCTCTAACTGAACTGAACTGAGAGTTACTCCACTCCCCTGGCGTACCAGCCCTCTGCCCTGCACCCCTTCCCAGTTCTCGAGGTCTAATCCCACTCCACCCTGAGGCCTCACGCCAGGCCTACCCCAGGTTGCCTTCCTAGCTACCTCCTTAGCTAGACAGTGGAGTCCAGGCAAGTAGCATGCTGACCGACAGCTGACTGCCTTGCAGGTGAAATTGCCCTGTGGTCCTTGGTGGTCCTGGCCATCGAGCGGTACGTGGTGGTATGCAAGCCCATGAGCAACTTCCGCTTTGGGGAGAACCACGCCATCATGGGGCTTGCCTTCACGTGGGTCATGGCACTGGCCTGCGCTGCACCCCCACTGGCCGGCTGGTCCAGGTAATGGCGCTGGGCAGAAGGGATGGGTCTCCAGGGGTCCTCTTAGGGTCACCCCAGACACACAACCCTGGGGCTGTCTGGTTCCAGGCCCTGAGCTGGTAACTTTTCTGAGATTGGGGTTTAGGGCAGGGGGAAAAAGGATCAGGCCCTAATGCTGCTATGGGGCTGGTCCCACCTCCTTAGACCCATCTCAAGAAGAATCCAAAAAGTCCAACCCTTCACCTTGGCTGTGCCCCTAATCCCCCACTAAGCCAGGGCCAGATTCCAATCCTCTTTGGTCCAGTGCCCTGTGGGCAGCTTCCTTTGACCTTGGGCCTCAGCATCTGGGGAGACTGGGCCTTCCTAGTGCAGGTGGTGACACTGGAGCCCCTGGGACCCAGGTCCTGTGCAGTCTGCAGGTCATTGCCTCCAAATGGGGCTGAGATGAGAGATGTGGAAAAGGGGAGGCAGTCTGGGAAACGTGACTGGTGACTTTGAGTGTCCAGAGGCTTTGTGTTCCCCTGTTTCCAGGAAATTCCCTCTCTTCCCTTTCCTCCTCTGTCTCTATAAAAACTCCCTGCAGGGCTCCCAGTCCAATCATGACCCCTAATCTGAGGTCATTTTCTGCCCATTGCTGAATTCAAGCCCACCCCCCTCCAGCCTCTTTCTCTGTCTGGCCCAGGCTGGTCCAGTTACATCCTCATAAGCACAGCCAACAGACACACCATGTTTTCTGAGGTCGGTGCAATATCACCGTCTTCTAGAATCATTGAAAAAAATTCTACCCACATGCCCCAGAGACCTCTCATTCCCCTCTCCTCTTTTGTGCAAATGTCCCTTAGTTACCCTGTATGCCCATCTTTGGGTTAGCAAATACTGTCATCCTGTCATTCAGTAAGATCCTCGGGTTGTACAAACTATCTCAAATACAGAGGTGAGGAGTATTTCCCTTCTCCCCACCAACCTCTGCCTTCCACAGCCATGGGGCGATGGGTCCGGGGAGAAACCTTGCACAGGCCGGTGGTATGCACAAGCCAGGGGAGAGACGGGCGGGAGACTGGGTCGTCTCCCAGTAACACAGCCACCAAACAAACAGTGAAACAACACTGTTCTCACACGGCGCATTTGAGTTCCTTCTCTCAATTGATTTGATCCTCACAGTCTCACAGCCAAGCAGACATTATCTCCATTTTACAGAGAGGTAAAGTGAGGCCCAGAGCAAGTCCAGCCACCCGGTAGGTCACTCCAGTCAGCTGGCACCTGTTCCCAGGTTCCTCATATGTGGGTCTCCATTATGCCCCCTCCTGTCCTGTTCTCCACTGGCCATCAGGTACATCCCAGAGGGCATGCAGTGCTCGTGCGGGATTGACTACTACACGCTCAAACCAGAGGTCAACAACCAGTCCTTCGTCATCTACATGTTCGTGGTCCACTTCACCATCCCCATGATTGTCATCTTCTTCTGCTACGGACAGCTGGTCTTCACCGTGAAGGAGGTATGGTCCTGTGCTGGGTGCTGGGGACACTCGCACTGAGTGGGTGAAGCCCGGCCCCCGGCCCAGAGTTGCTGCAGTCTGCACACCAGGCCCTGTGTTCCTGCAGGCAGCTGCCCAGCAGCAGGAGTCAGCCACCACCCAGAAGGCCGAGAAGGAAGTCACGCGCATGGTCATCATCATGGTCGTTGCGTTCCTGATCTGTTGGCTGCCCTACGCCAGCGTGGCGTTCTACATCTTTACCCACCAGGGCTCTAACTTTGGCCCTGTCTTCATGACCATCCCGGCGTTCTTCGCCAAGTCATCCGCCATCTACAACCCGGTCATCTATATCATGATGAACAAGCAGGTGCCAGGTGGCGGGGCAGGAGGGTCCAGGTCCCCAAGCCGCAGGCACTGCCTGTGGAAGACAAGCCACATCCCTGACCGGGTCTCAGTCTTCTCATCTGAGAAATTGGACTGGGGGGTGGTCTCCTTCAGGACATCGAAGGCATCTAGGAGAAATGCAGCTTCCTGGGCCCCACACAGGCCTGCGTTGCTAACAAGTCCTCTGGGTGATTCTAGGCTGGCTCAATGCAGATGGTTCTGGAGGCTTTAAAGGTAAAGTGGTCAAAATCCCAAGCCTGAGGATGGGATGGTGCCAGTCTCCAGCAAGGAGAGAAAAAAGCTAAAAAGTCTTATTCTGAAGGAGAAAAGGAGAAAGCAGTCCTTTAACAGAGACCAGTGGTTTCTCTGCAGATTCCGTGATCCAGCGGGGAAACGTGCTCTCGAGTCAGGCATGTCGGACCCATGTCCCAGGCCAGCTCTTTTCTAGCTGTGTGACCTTGGGCACTGCATCACTTCCAGCCTCAGGACTCGGGTTTTCCATCCATAGAAGAGGCAAATCCCAAACTCTTGAGTTAAATGAGATCACTTACAGGTCGCCCTTGGCACACAGAGGACGTCACGGAATGTCATTAGTGACAGAGCCCCTTGCGTTTAGTCCCTGGCATCTCTGGGGGTCACATATGTGTAGCAAATTCCCTCCAGAGAGCCAGATCTGACCTGGGAGTGAAGGCTGTGAGGGGCAGAGCGGGAAGGAGTTATAGGCAAATCTTGCCAACCACACCAGTTTGCTACACACGCTTTGAGTGGACCCTGACTCTGACTCATGCCCCTTGCCTTCCAGTTCCGGAACTGCATGCTCACCACCCTCTGCTGCGGCAAGAACCCACTGGGTGATGACGAAGCATCCACCACTGCCTCCAAGACAGAGACCAGCCAGGTGGCGCCGGCCTAAGCCCTGCCAAGGACTCTCTGTCGACTGTAGGAGTCTCCTGTCCCCCAACACCCACCCCCAGCAACAGCTGCCCCACCAGGATCTGTGCCTGTCAGACCAGATCTCACAGGCTCCATGAGTTAAAAAAAAAATTAACAAGGCTCTCCACCCCTCATGAGGACGGCTTGGTCTGGAGTCCTGAGTTCCCAGGGGCCAGTGGGATCTGGATTCTCCTCCCCACAACTCATCTCTCAGGAACAGAGCACTCTTGCTGTTTGGAAATGTGTCCCAGCTTAGGGATAAATATCTAGCAGAGTGGGGCACACAGTAGGTGCTAAATAAACGCTAGATGAAAGGAGGGAGGAATGAATGGGGGAATGAATGAAGAGCTGGACGGGCAGGAAGAGTACATCTATCCTCCGAAAACCACCTCAGCAGTAGCAGTTCCATGGCTGACGACCTGGAGCAATTGTTTTCCTCCCTGGGCCTCACCTTCTTTCCCTGTAAAATGGGCATCCTGACTCCCTGGTCCTGCCATTCATGGTTGCTGTGAAGATCAAATGAGGGGTGTGTGTGTGTGTGTGTGTGTGTTAAAGCACTTTGTAAAGGAGCTGTAAGGAGCTGTACAGATTGTAGTTAATGTTATGAATAACATCAATTATTGTAATTAATTAATTGTTATTATCATCTCCTCTTCATAGAGACCATTTTGAGGTTGGACAGACCCCTAGTATCCAGCCTCAGCAGTTTTTTAAAAAAATTAGTCAGGTGTCAAGGCCAGACCAGATCTGGAGGTTGGGCTGCAGGTAGGGACAGTTGAGTGAATGTAGAATGCCGTCATCAGACCTGACGAAACAACATCGGACTGGAGTCTGGGACCAAGGTCTGGAGTCTCACCTCTGACCTGGAGCCCAGCCCAGTGCAGCCTGTGAACAGACAGGCCTTCCCCTCAGCTCTGGAAACCAGCACTCTCCTACCCAGCACTCGGAACACAGCATATCTGGGCCAGGATGGAGCTTTTAGAAGCCATGCTCACCTGCCCACTTTTAATAAAGTTGAGTTGCCAATGTTACCCTTGTCTTGAAGAGCTTAGAAACAAAGAGAGGGAAATTCATTAGGGCCCACCTTCCCTGGGAACGTTCACAGGTCCCAGATTCTAACTCCCTTGCTGATGAGTCCACCTTTGGCAGCTCCAGTCCGTTCTCCATTCTGGAGAGCCCTTGCTGTGAAACTGGGGCATCAGAATTGAGCTGCCTCAGTAACTGACCCCTCCTTCTTCACATAACCAAAGCTGGAAGCTCTAGCTCTCCCCAGCTCTGCCTGAAGACTATGGCAAACTGGGGCATTAAAAGCTCAGCTCCTGTACTTTTTGTTAATGATGGTGGTTTTTTTCTGCAAGATGGATTGAAATTGGGCAGCATCCACCTGGTCCCTGACACTGGATGCCTGGATTGGGCAATCAGCAGAGCCTCCTAGTGGTGTGTGGAGGTTGGGGGAAGAGGGTGAGGGCCAGCCCACAAATGGGCAAAGTCCCAACTTTGGAATCACAGAGACCCGGGTGACCTGTGAAACTGCAAGCAGATTTTGTCACCTCTCTGAGCCTCTTTATCTGCAAAAGAGAATGTTAAGACAGACCTTGGGGGATTAGATGAGATAATAGATTACAGTGGCCAGTCTGCACTGTGGGAGACTGACATTACTGTGGCCTCAGCTCAGAGTTCACCTTGCTGGGCACTCCATCTGCAAGGGAAACAGGATGGAGGTATAGCTCCCAAGAGTTACCCCCATCCTCAAGGGGGGAAAGGGTGGCAGGAGCCTGAGATGGAGAGAGCCTTAGTGCCATGGTGGGGCTGGGGCAGGTAATAATTGGGACCTCTATCCTTGTCCCTCTTTACTCTGTCTCCTTGGGTGATGTCAGTCAGGATTCTTTTGGCTGCAAGTGACCAGAAATTCCCATTAGGGCTGAAAGTAAAGGGAAAAATTATTGGTTCCCATACACAAAAAGCTCAAGGCTTTAGGAACAGCTGCAGACAGTTGCTCAGATTATGTTATCGGGCTTCTGTGTCTCTTCTGGCTACACTGTTCTCTGTGTTGGCTTCATGCATAGGCTGACTGTTCCAAGAGGTGGGCAGAAATGGCAGCCAGTTGTTTCAGGCCTAGCAAGCCCTGCAGGAAGTGAGCTTCTCTTTCCCATCAGTTCCAGCAAATTTTCCAGGTAAGGCCCTCATTGGCTAAGCCTAGGTCACTTGATTGCCCCTGCAGCCCAATATTAACCCCACCTAAACCAGATGGTCTGAGAGAGGGGACAGAAAGGTGCCCAAAGGAAACCTGGGGGTGTGGGACCAGAAGGAAGAGGGTGAGAGGCAGGGTGGGCAGAGACACAGAGGCCCAAAGAGGATGGACTCAAAGTCACTGATATTTGGCGAGATCAGGCCCCCTTCCCACATTGGGACACAAGAAAGAAGGTTCCCATGGTTGGTCCTGCAGGTTACTCTCCATGTCAGGTGCTGTGTTGGACCAGGCATGGCAGTGGGAGGGACAGTGGCATTTCAGCTGCCCTGCTTTGCAGGCTGCCCTGTCCCCTTACTCCCCCACCCACTTCACTTATTCTGAAGAGTGGTATGTTTGTCTCAGCCTCACATCCAGCGGAAAAAAATTACTCTAAAACCAGAACATTCTGTGGTTTTTCCTGGTAGAGAGGAAAGCCTCTTTATTTCTTTAATTTACAACTGATTTGACAGCTATGTATGGGGCACTTGCATAGGAAGGCAAAGAGCTGCTGACTTAGTCTGAGAGGAGGGTATTACCCACCATATCTCTCGCTACTTGCAGCCCACGGATTTATGGGACGCCTGTTGTATACAATTACGTCTCCACTCAACCCAATCTAAGGAAACAGATCCTAGGCCAGGATGTTCCAGGGGCTCCAGAGATGGATTGGAGGGACCATGTCTCTGGGCTGTGACCTGGCCAGCCTCAGGCCACAGAGCCCTCTCATTCTGATCCTGCCTCTGGGAGGAGCTTGTGTGAAGCCTTGCCCACCCCCCCCCACAGCCCCCGAGGCAGGAGGGCCTAATGGCAGCCAGTCCCCCTGTCCCCAGTAGAGATGTGCATTCCCGACACCCCAAGGTTCCCCTAGGGAGATGGTGGATGTCCTTTCCAGCAGTGCAACTTTGGACCAAGTCTCTGAACCTCACTAGGCCCCTCAGCTTTAAAGGGGAGAATTGTCCCAGTTGGTAGATTTGTCTAAAGGGACAAATGAGATTATTGATATAAAAGATGCGGTGCATACTAGACATTCAATAAATGTGAGTTCCCTTCCCAGAGACGTAAACCAAGTTCAAAGGAGCAGCCCCTATGGTCGAGATAGGCAGTGAAGAGCTTAATATAACAGAGGGGTCTCAGAAACGGGGAAGCAAGAGCTAACTGCTTCAATACTCATTCCCTCCTTTCTTTTAGTAACGTCACCCCAAGTTCTAGTTGGCACCTTGCCACCCAGCACCAGGCTGCACCTTCCAGCTTCCCTTGCACCTGCAGTGGCATGACATCAAGGTCCGGCCAATGGAGTATCATCAGAAGTGATGTTTGTGATCTCTGGGTCTTATATTTCAGAGAACTGAGGCGTCCTCCCCTTCCTCCTTTCCTGTCTCAAGGCGGGAGTGTGGTCATGATGACCAGAGTGGCAGCTGCTCTCTTGGATCAGGAGATAGAATCTGTGGCCGAGACCAACAGAGCCTCGAGGAAAGGTCTCCCAGGCTGCCCTATAAGCCCCTCTCAACATACTCTCGAAGAGTTTTGTGAGAAATGGTCTCATGGCTTCTTGTCTGAGCCACTGTGACTTTGGAGTCACAGCGGGTTTCTTAACTGACACAGCTTCCAGTTGCAGCTCAGGGAGATCTGGCGCAGGGCCTCTCTGAACTTTGCTTCTTCATGTGTAAATAAAGTAGCGGCTATAAAATATTAACGTAAGTATTGAACTTGGCAGCTACTTCTATTTCTACCCTGCCCTCTCTGCATTTATTGACCTAAAGTCACAGATATCCTGACGCTACAGAGTCTAGAGTTACACAAAACAGACACCCTATCACTACTTCAGAAAGTTGAGAGCTGTAGCCTTCGGACTATCAGAAAGCTCTCCTGCAGGTGGGCCCTGTTCAAGGATCCCAGATGCTAAAAACTATTTCCGGCAAAACTCAAACTCCATGCAAGCCTCCGTGAAAGAGTCACATCAGTACGCCAAGCCGCCACTCCTCTCTGGCAGGCTCATCCTCAGTGACCATTTCCCTGTAAAAGGCAATCCTCTCGGAGAATTTTTAGATCACGCAGCACATTTTAGAACTTCTTCCCTCCAAGTGCAAACCTCTATCCTGGCACAGCCCGGGAGCAGGGTTTCGGATTAAGCTTGTGAGAATGTTTGTATTGCTGAGTCTTTTTCTATTTCTCAATTCTTGGAAATCCCCCACAATGTGATCAAAACTGCTGCCCCCGGTTGCGCCAGCTTCCATATGCCTCCTTGCCTCATATCTTCTCCTGCTCTAGCATGGTTCCCACACCTGGTTTTCAGGCCTTCCTGCATGGAGCCAAATGGGGCTCTGACACTGGGGCTTCTACAGCAATGGGTGCTGAGCACCTACTGTGTGCCAGGTGCTGTGCTGGGTACCAAGGATACCACCAGGAACAAGGCAGACATAGCCCTGTTCCCTCCCCTTCAATATCCCCCCACCACCACCACTACCACCACCAAACTCAAGGGCTAGTGCAGGAGACAGGTAAGGCAGAGTTGTAATTCAGGATGCTGGAGGCTCCCAGACAGCTAGTTCAGGGACTGCTGGGCAACCAGAGGAAGGGCACATAACCTCCTAGGGAGTTGAGGAAGGCTTTTCTGAGGAAGTGGCATCTACACTGAGGCCAAAAGGATGAGTTGGAATCAGTCCAGAGAAAGTAGTGGGGGTAAGGAAGATTCTTCTAGGCAGATTGTATCAGTTAGCTTATTCTGCACGACAAACAGCTCCTACACCACATGGCTTAAAACAACACTGTTTGCAACTCTGTGGGTCAGCTGGGCAGTTCTACTTGTCCAGACCAAACCCGATTGATCTCCACTAGGCAGATTCAAGTACGTGTGATTAATTGGAGGGTTGACTAGTTGGTTGACTATTGGATGGGTGATAGGTGGATGAGCTTCTCTGCATTCATCAAGCAGACCAGGGCTTGTTTATATGCCAATGGGATTAGCATAACATCACTTCCACCATATTCTATTCGTCAAAGAAAGTCACAAAGGCCAGCACAAGATTTAAGGAGTATGGGAGGACCTGCAAAGTTACATTGCAAATTATAGGGGCAGGGGTGAAAAATTGGGGCCATTTCTACATCAATCTAACACACACACAGAGGAAACACAGAGCAAAGCCCAGATCTCAGCACCTAGCCCAAGAGCAACTGTGTGGCAGGTCTGTGGGGCAAGAAGGCTCCAAAAGCCAGTCTGAAGAGGTCAAACTTTCAACCTGGGCAGTAGGGAGCCATGAAGAGTGCTAGGCGGGGCAGTGACATCTGATTTCACTATAGGGTACTTGGATGACCACTGCCTCCTCCTGGCAATGGAAAATCTCCTGGGAAAATTCCAAAAATAGACTATAGAGAAAAAATTTTAAATCTGTTTTAACCCATCCCTTCCGAATCCTATGCCCTCCTCAGAGGTAATCCCTGCTATTATCTTGGTATAAATTCTTTCAAATCTTTTGTGCCTTTAAAACACACACACAGTTCTGTCTTCTCAGAAGTGAGGAGTATATTCCTCAGATATATTCTGGCTCCTTCATTTTCACTGCACTGTACTGTTCCACCATCCTCTTGATGGGTATTTAGGCTGCTTTGAAGTTTTTCTAAGATTGCAGTAAGCAGCCTGGTGTATAACATAAGAATTTCTCCGATTTATACCTAGAGTGACACAGTGGGATGTGGCATGAGTCCATCTTTAGTTATGTTAAATGCTACTAAATTGCTTTCTAAAGCGGCTCCAACTTACCCTCCTAATGGTTACGCCTTTCTTCATGTCCTGGGCACTCAGCATTGACAGACATTTAAAAATTTGTTATTCTACTGGGTGAGAAATACCACCTCATCTTTGCTGTAACCCACCTCATCACTTTAAGTGGCTGCAGAGTATTCTACAGTAAGGGAGTAATTTAGCCAGGCCCCAAGTGATTTGCTTGGAAGTTAGTTCTATTTTACTTTTTTTTTTCACCCTAACTAATGCATTTCTTGGGCAGAGAAAGGGAGTTGCTGGGCTTAAGGGAAAACCTTTTCAAAGTTGGCTGCACCCCAATTTACACCTTGGCAGGAGCAGCGGGAGCCTCTGCATCCAGCTCCCTGCCTCTTTGCCAACACTTTGTCTTCAATTTTTGTCATTTTTATGGGAAACTAATATCTCATCATTGTTTCAATTTGAATTTTCCAGAATGCCAAGGAGGTTGAGGATATTTTCTTGTGTTTATAAACTGTTTTGGTGAATTGCCTATTTATATTTGTGTCCACTTTCCCAATGACCATTGTTAATTTTTATAGACTTTTGCTAAGCAATTTTTTTATTTTAAAATTGTTCTTTAATTCCATAAAGATTTCTATTTTTTTAAAATAAAATGTTTTTATTGATTTTAGAGAGAGGAAGTAAGAGTGGTAGAGAGATAGAAACATCAATGAGAGTGAAACATCCATTGGCTGTGTCCTGCACACACCCCCCTGCCAAGGATAGAGCCCATAACCCAAACATGTGCCCTGACTGGGAATCGAACTGGTGACCTCTTGGTTCATGGGTGGGCGATCAACCACTGAGCAACACCAGCTGGGGAAAGATTGTTTTCTTAAAAAAATAAATAAAGGCCCTCGCCGGTTGATCAGTGGTTAGAGCGCTGGCCCACGGACTGAAGGGTCTTGGCTTCAATTCTGTACTATTGGTCTTTGCCACGTCAGGCTGTGTGCAGGAGGCAACCAATTGCTGTGTCTCTCTCACATCAATGTTTCTCTCTTTGTCTTCTCCTCCTTTACACTCTCAAAAAAAAAATAAATAAATTTTAAAAGAGTGGCCACAGGTTGACCTAGGTGTGTCTACTTCAGGCAAACCCCATTCATTGGCCTCCAACTGCTTTTTCTTGAGAAACTGAGGCAAGCAGCAGCCAGGGAACAGAGTTGGACACCTGGGCGGTAAGATTGGAGGGCCTCGCCTACACAACCCAGCTGTGCCCAATTCCCCATCAGCATCTCCAGCCCCTGGTGGGCAGAGGGTCAGGAGGGAGCAAGGAACTCAGCCGCATCATTTCACCAGGGGGGCTGACACTCAGAGAAGCCAATAACTCCTCTGAGTTCACACAGGAGTGGATGACACAGCGGGGGTGCCTGTGCCCGAGGCAGGTTGTAGTGCCCCATCCTAGCCCTCCTGCCCCAATCAGGATCTCAGAGCCTCACAGCCCAATCAGGGGCTAATTGGAGTCACGGGGCCAGGCCGCTGGTATATAAGACAAGCAGGCTGGCTGGCAGCCTCATCTCTGCGTCTGTGTCAGTCTGCGCAATGGCTCCTGAGAACTTGGCCTCCAGTGACACCTTGATCTCCTCGGCCTCGCTAACCTCCATGACCTCCACTTCCGGGTGGTCTGGGACTGTAAAGCCAGGTGAGCGAAGGGAGGCAGCTCCTTCCTCTTTCCATGGGTGTCCCAGAGCATCCTCCCCCTCCTCCTTTCCAGCCTAGCCCCAGCACCCATCATAGAGGCGCTGAGTTCAACTGCCCCTTGGTCAGCGGTGGCAGAGGCCAGGCAGGACCTGAGAGCTGAGGCTGCCCGGCTCAGGGGGAAGCGGGCAAAGCAGGCCTCCCCACCTAGAGCCCATTTCTTTTCAGGGGAGCACTGGTAGCCCCCTGCAGCTAGTTGAAGGGAGAAGAGCAGCAAGTATTGGATGCAGGGTGGGCTTTGGATTTAGGGCTGCATCTCAAATTCCAATTAACAACGCTTTGGGGTTTCTCGGGATACGGGGTCCACTGAGACAGACCTAGTTCATTCGCTACAGTAGCTCCCAGTCTGATGGGCAAACCTGCCTCGTTAATAGGTGCCATTTGATGACGTGGCAAGCGTGTTAGTTGTGGAACCCAGAGGGCTGTAGGAGCCCAGGGAAGCTGCCAACTCACTCTGGGAGGGCAGGGAAGGTTTCCTGGAGGAGGTGATCTTGAAGGGAGGATAAATCTCAGAGGAAAGAGGGTGGGGCAGGGGAATCTTTCTGAGTTTTTGCAAAGGCTCCTTTGGAGGAGAGGAGGTTCCAGGTGCCTCGAGAGCACAGGAAAGAACTCACTCTGGCTGGGAAGTCAAGGCAGGTGTTCAAATCAGTGCCATTTGAGCCTAAACGGTGAGTGAAAGCTGCCTGGGTGACCAGCGAGGAAAGCCACCCACACAAAGGAACAGCATAGGCCGAGGCCTGGAGCTGGGAGTGCTGGTGGAGCTTTGCGGAGTTGCAAGTTTTCCCTCTGGCTGGGGGCAGAGGTGGGGAGAACACCTGTGAGGGAGGGTGCGGCCAATCAGACTGGGCCTCCCAGGCTGTGGTCAGGTGCATCAGCCCTTAGACCAGCGGTTCTCAACCTGTGGGTCGCGACCCCTTTGGCAGTCGAACGACCCTTTCACAGGGGTCACCTAAGACCATCCTGCACATCATTTATTTACATTACGATGCATAACAGTAGCAACATGACAGGTATGAAGTAGCAACAAGAATAATTTTATGGTT
>PVJC01001966.1:0-10402 GCA_004026665.1 Murina feae | reverse complement strand
GTTGGGTGTCTGGGAGGTATGGGGGAGGTGCTGTTTCTGGAGGGAAAAGTCGAGGGCAGGTGTGGGGAGATGTGATTCTGGACGCTGCAGAATTGCTGCCAAATGAGGAGATGAATCCCGCTGGAGGTCTGGGGAGGGAGGAGACTCGGGCGTGGCTCCCTGGGCGCCGCGCCCCCATGGTTTGGGAGAGGCAGGAGAGGGGACACTAAGGTACATGTCAGCCCAGGTCAGGCTGAGGACCCCATTGGAAACTGTCTAACACTGCAGCTGGGAGGGCTTGGCCTCCTTAAAGGCCCCCATTCCCGCTGTCCAGATGGGAAGACTGGAGCCCAGGGCGGAGGGTAAAACTCCCAAGGCCCGGGGTGACTGACCCAGGACTCCACCAATTCACGGGCTTTGGCCCCAAAGTGAATATTCCCAGACACTGGGCTGTTCCTGGCCAGGAGACAGCATTGGTCCAAATGGATTAGGTCTCTACAATTTTGCTCAAGATCTAGAGTTTTTTGGGTGTTTTTATTTTTCTACTTTAAAATATATTTAAAAAAATATATATTTTAGCCAGTTGATTCCTTTCTGAGGTCTTTAATTTTTGCAAGTTGATTAGAAAGCAACATTTCTAATCACCGAATATTTAAATCAGATTTTCTATTTAAACTTTTTAAAATTATGGTTTAAAGTGTTACATATGTCTTCTTTCCCCCAATTGACCCTCCCTATTTAAACCACTTTTATGTACCGACTTCTCACACTTTCTCCCTGCTCAGCCCTTGATCCTATTCTTTTTTGCAACTTTCCTTTATAAAAGTTTATTGAGATATGTCAATGACGCACACACCATACAGTTTACCCATTTAAAGGGTACAATGGCTTTTAGTATATGCACAGCTGTGGATCCATTTCAACGGTCGATTTTAGAATATTTTCGTCACCTTAAAAGAAAACCGGCACCTACTAGCAGTCACTCCCATCCCCACCCCACCAGCCCCCGGCAATCGCTCATCTACTTTCTGTTCCTATGATTTGCCCGTTCAGAGCAGCTCATATACATGGAATGACACACTGTGGTTTTTGTGTGACTGACTTCTTTCACTCAGCACCGTGTTTTCACTCCTTCTTTTGGCTGGGTGGTACTCCATTTTATTGCTATCACATTTTGTTTATCCACCCGTTAGTTTATGGACATATGCGTTGTTTCTACTTTTGTGCGATTAAATACCGCTGCTATGAACATTGTGTGTAAAAATGTTTGTGTGGACATATGTTTTCATCTCTCTCGGGTATATATTTAGCAGTGGAATTCTTTTGTAACTTTTTATTATGAAAACTTTCAAATGAACATAAAAGTAGACGGAGTGATACAGGGACCCCACCCTCCCCCAACCCACCTCCAGCACCCGCCATCCAACCTCAGCAGTCATTAGCGGGTGGCTACTCTTTCGTATACGGGGCTATTTCGAGGCCAGGGCTACCATTTCAACTGTAAATATCAGTATCTTTAAAAAACAAGAACCTCCTACAAGATAATTCCAATACCATTAGCAGACCTGAAGCCATATCACCCCGAACATCATCAAACGCTCCCGGTATTCACGTCTAGCTAGTTGCCTTCTGTTCCCCCGCTGGTTCGTTCGAATCATGTTCTAAGTCTGAGCAAGGACCCTGCCTGGCACTTGGTCGAAAGGTTTCTCAGAATCTCTCATCTCTGGGGACCACTCCCCGCTTCTGCCTCCCTTTGTGTAGACGAAGTGGGGCCTTGTGTCCTGCAAGGTCCTCACAGTCTGGGTTTTGCTGGTTTCGTCCCTGTGGCCCTTTCACAGAGCCTCGGGGTGCCCTGATTGCAGGTAGATCTAGACACTTGACCTGGTTTCTGGTCGTTTGTTTGTTTATAAAATTATGTCTGTTGTTGAACGTATTACAGATGTCCGCTATTTCTCCCCACTGACCCCCCCCATCCCCACCTCAGCTGCTCCCAGGCCTTCACCACACTGCCGTCTGTGTCCATGGGTTTACCTATGTGCATATAAGTTATTTTGGTTGATCTCTTCCGCCCTACCGCTGCCTCCTCACTTTTCTCTGAGATTTGTCAGTCTATTGCATGTATCTTATCTCTGTACCTGTTTTGTTTGTTGGGTTGTTTTTTTTTTTAAAGGGAACATGCTTTCCATGAGCCTCCACAGTGTGTGCCAGTCCCATGACGGGCCTAGGAGACAGCACTGGCCAAGCAGTGTGTCCTGTCCTTGGGGTGCTCACAGGCATTGACTGGGGGTATATTGGATGCCCCTGGCCCTTTTCCCGCTCACCGTGGGGCCTGGCTGGTGCCTTGTGTGTGAATCACCCGGCTCGCTTATGGTCCGTTGGGCCTGAAGGTGGTTTGGGCTCTGGGTGATGTCCTGCTGTCCATCCACAGGCCCGTGCCAACATGCCGCCCCACCACCGCGCCGCAACCCCCCCATGCTGCGCATGGTGCTGGAGGCGCTGCAGGCGGGCGAGCAGCGCCGGGGCATCTCGGTGATGGCCATCAAGGTGTACATCCTGCAGAAGTACCCTACGGTGGACGCCATCCGGCTCAAGTACCTGCTGAAGCGGGCCCTGGACACGGGCATGCAGCGTGGCCTCCTCATCAGGCCCCTCAACTCCAGGGCCAGGGGGGCCACTGGCAGCTTCAAGGTAAGCCTGCTGGGGGCCAGGAGCCACATGGTGATGGCAACTCGATCAGGGTTTAAGCTTCCTGACCTCTGTGTGCTGGTCCCCTGCCAGAGGCCTGTCTCCCTGTCTTCTCTCCTTCTTCCTGTGTGTCTCAGAGACACCCCCTTCTCCAGGAAGTCTGGCATGTGAGCCCCGTCGGAGCCCCTCCACAGCTCTGGGCACCCTGCTGTGCCCACCTTCATCCCTGTCGGGTGTGTTCAGTGACCAGGGACCATCTCAGCTGTGTTCCCTTCTGCCCACGACCCTCTCCTGGAACTCCTCCCCACTGGGTTGCAGGGTCAGGTTTCCTCCCCGTGCTCCCTGGCTCCAAACCAAGCCTGGCACCTGCCTGAGTACCACATCCTCCTCTTTCAAAGCGGAGGGTTCCCCAGGAGGTCAGAGTTGTCACAAAAGTGAACCTCAGCACCAGGACTGCCAGCTGCCACCGGGGAAATCTTGGGGACCCCGGCATGGGTCTGCCTGGTCCTTGCTGCGCCCTAGCATGTAGCTCTGACAGTTGCCCTGGAACATTCTCCACCTCCTGCATTCCAGTCCCTGTGGTAATGGTGGCTGAGCGCAGGAAGTCCCATCCCTGTAGAACTCCTAGATGTGGGCCACAGCTTGGAGAGACATGGCAAGTCCCAGTTCCTGGGTGGGATGAGGGAGAAGAGAGGGTGCTGGGGTACCCGCGGCTGGGTTAGGCTGCAGGGCCTGGCAGCTAATCAGGAAAGTGGGAGGCAGGGAAGGCCCCAGGACACTCGTGGAGCTAGGGGTGTGTGTGCTGGGAGTGAGGGTTGTTTCTGGTCTGGGTGGGAACTGGGGAGCCAGGAGGGCTTGGGCGGGGGAGGCAACATTGTCACAAGGAGATTCTAGAAGGCAAGGACCACGTTTTTGCCAGGGGCCTTTGCAGCCCCCGATGTGCACACCCTCTCCGACCGCTCCCTTGTAAAGATGGGAAGACTGAAGTGAGTTGGGGTCGAGAAGATGCACAGCTGGGAGGCTGGAGGGAGCTGCAAACACTGGGCCTTGTGACCGTGAAGTCCATGTTCCACTGCCAGGCATAGCAGGCGAGGAGGCGGGAGTTGGGAGATGTGGCAGTGTGCGATGGGGCAGGCTTTGTTGGGGAGCGGGAGGGTGAGTCGGAGCCACAGTCCATGGAAGGTGTGGGCAGGGAGGATGCCAAAGGAGGCTCACAGCTTAGCCTCTCAGAGGATGAAGTCGGGGCTCACAGAATGCACCCCTTCTCCCAGTTGCCTGGCTTTGACACTTCCAGATGCAGGGGCGGGGGGGGGGTAACGGAGGGGACATGCCTGTGGCTTCAGGAAGCAGGAAGAGCAGCTTGGATGAGTTGGAGACTCGTGCCCCAGCTCCTAAATGGCAGCAGCCCTGCCTTGCAGTGCAAAGAAAGGACTGGATGCGTTCCTGGCGGCAGGCGTTTGGCAGGCGGTTGTGCGCTTCTCCCTGTGCCCTGACCACCTCCTTCGCCTTCCCTCTCTTTGAACGGGGCCTTCTTCCCTGAGCTTTATATTGGGAGTAGGAACATGAGCCCACAGAACCTCAGCTCTCAACCCCACTCCATTCTCTCCTCTGCCAGTTAGTTCCCAAGCAAAAAAAAAAAATCCAGCCCAGGAAGACAGCCATCGTGTCGGCCCCCCGGAGACCTGGTGCGGCCAAGGAAGAGGCCCCCAAGAAAGATGGCCAGACCAAGGGCAAAGAGGCAAGAGTGGGCAAGGCCAGGAAGGCCCCCCAACAGCCAGACAAGACCACAAAGGCTCCTCCTGGTGCCAGCGGGCCCCATGGGAAGTTAAAGATTAAAGCCAAAAAGGGCAGCTCAGGTAGGTGTGTACGAGGCAAGAGGAGGGTGTGGGCAGCCACTGGGTGTAAGGATGGAGGGGCTGGCTCTGGGGAGGAGATTTCCTATCTGGCACATGTGCCCTGAGCATCAGGCTCCACTTGGACAGACAGAATTCATGGAGCTGATTGAGGGGTGGGGGAGGAGCCTGACTCATCTCTAAGAGCAGTCAGGGAAGACTTCCTGGAGCAGGTGTCCTAGGCAGAAGAGCAGCCGATGCCAAGGTGTGGAGAAATGAAGACGGTAAAGCATTTGAAGAAGTGAAAACGGTTCTGTGTGCAATTGGGGGCGGTATAGAGGGGCGGCCGCAGGGGGAGGCTGGGAAGGGCAACCCGTGTCTGGACTTTACCTGGAGAACAATGAGGAGCCATGGAAAGACTCTGAACAGGGAGCTGCTAGCGTCTGAGGTATTTTAAATGTTTCTCGGCCGCCATGTGGGAGATGGACTAAAGACGAGAGGCTGATGAGCCTGTTAGACCCTTTGTTGTGGGTGGGCGCTGGGGCAAAGAGGCAAGAGAGAGCAAGGCTGAGAGCGAGGGATAGTCACCCACGGTTTCACGGTTGATTCTCCGATTCCTTAGGGAGATACTGCCATTCCCAGCTTGCAGACTAGGGCAGCCAGGCTCTGAGGCTAAACCGCTTACCCCAAGTCAGCAAGTGGCAGAGTGAGGAGACGAGGGCTCTGGAGCCTCTGAGCCTTCCTGCCCACCAAGCTGCTCCTCCTGAGAGGGTCCTTCCCACATACCATCCCCATTTCCAGCAGATGCCAAGGCCCCCAGGAGAACCAAAGCTAGGACTCGGAGCTCAAAACCCACGGTCCCCAAGGTAGGTGCCTGTGTGGCTCCCCTGGTCTGGGCCTGCCCCTGGCACAGGCTGGAGTTTGGCCCCCTCCCCAGCCCCTGGAAGTCAACTGGGGAAGGGTCACTGTTTTCCTACAAAGCACAGTGCAGACTCTCCTCCTCCCGGGCCCTCCAGCGCCCCGAGGACCACCATCCCCGTATCACAGTAAGAGACTGAATCAGAGAGGTGAGGTCTCTTGGCCAAAGCCACCAGAGCTGGGATTTCAGCCGCGTGATGGCGGCTCTGAGCTGTGCGCCCCACCCCACCTTGCCTTGCTCCTTGGTCTGCTCTCTTACAGAGTGAAAATGGTGTGACGTCCTCAGCCAAAAAGAAGACAGGGAACAAGGTCCTTAAAGGGGCCACTGCCCAGGGGGCCAGGAAAGGGTCGAAAGCCAAAGCTGCTGCTGCTCCTAAGGACAGCGAGTCCAAGATGGCACCTGGACCACTGACCAGGAAGACAGAGGTCCCCAGGGGCCCTCGAAGGCCTGGCACGTCCACCACGGCCTCATCATCCCAGGAGACCAGGGCGAAGGCAGAAGCCAAGAGCTAGAGGTGGGGTGGAGAGACACCAACACTCAGAGTTTTTATCCCCCCCCCCCCCGAAATCACTTTATTTTACTGTAACCTATTTACCAATAAAGACTTTTTCCCTCCTCACAAATTGGTGTGGAAGAAGGCTGAGGCCTAAGGATCTGGCCATGCAGGGCCAGGGCCCAGAAGAAGCTCCTGCCCTGGGGGAGACACACTGTTCCGTGGAAAGGGCAGCGATCTGAGAACAGCGCAGAGGTGTTTAGCGCAGCCTGAGATCTGGGACTGCTTCCTGGAGGAGGCAGCTTCTGGTCTTAAAGGATGACCAGGAGTAGCCAGACAGATGAGAGGAAGGGCATGGCAGGGAGAGGGGCCCAGCAAGCGGTGTGTGGTGGGAAGGGGGGATTCATGGCTTTGAGAGCAGCATGGGGGAGGGGTGGCATGCAGCTCTGGGCTCTGAGGGATGAGCATGCAGAGGGGGAAGGTAGACCTTCTCTGGGGGGGGAGGGGCGCATGGGGAGCCAGGGCGGCTATAGGCAGAGGAAACAATGGTGTGTGTGTGTTTAAAAGAAGCCCCCCGCTGTGGAGAGGAGAGAGGCGGAGAGGAGTTTGAGACCATTCAACAACTAGCTACTGAGCACCAGCACTCTAACCAACGGAAGGAAGAGCAAGTGGGAGGCCCTGAGGTGGGGGCATGCTGCAGGCTTAGGAGCCTCAGGGACGCCTGCGTGGCACAGCCCAAGCAGGAGGAGCAGCAGTGGGACATGAAGGCTGGGGCGCTTTAAACATGTCTGTGCTGCTTCCCAAGGAGAGGTGGAGTCTGTGTCCTGGCCCTTGACCCTGGGCTCCGTGATTGCTCAACAATATGGTGCGTGGACATGACAGGAAGGGCCCAGACCTTAGGAGACTGGGCGCTTCTGCTTCCTGCGTATTTTTCAATTCCCATCCCCTCACCCCCTCCCCTTTGGCATCCATCTGCGTGTCCCCTGTATCTATGGCTCTGTTTCTGTTTTGTTGTCATTCGTGTGTTGTTGCTTTTCAGGTTCCACATGTAAGTGAAATCATACAGTATTTGTGTTTCTCTGACTCATTTTACTTAGCAAAATACCCTCTAGGCCCATCCATGCCATGTCATCATAAATGGCACGATTTCATCCTATTTCATGGCTGAATACTATTCCATTGTGTACCACATCTTCTTTATCCTTTCGTCTTACCGATGGACACCTAGGCTGCTTCCGTATCTTCCATACTGTAAACAATGTTGGCAATGAACACAGGCTAAGGGTGCATGTATCTTTTCGAATGAGTGTTTTTGTTTCCTTCAGATAAATACCCAGAAGTGGAATTGCTGGGTCAGGAGGCACCTGTTTTCCTCATAGTGGCTGCGTTAGTATAGAATCCCAGCATCAGCGCACGAGGGTTCCCTTTTCTCCTCACCATCACTTATTTGTTGACTTATTGCTGGTAGCCATTCCGACAGGTGTGAGGTGATTGATACCTCATTGTGGATTGAATGTGCCTTTCCCTGATGATCGGTGATGGTGACAATCTTTTTGTGTGTCTATTGGCTAGCTCTACCTCCTCTTTGGAGAAATGTCGATTCAGGTCCCCTGCCCAGTTTTTAATTGGATTGTTTGGGGCTTTTTGGTGTTAAGTTGTATGAGTTCTTTATCTGTTTTGGGTATGAATCCTTTGTTGGATGTTTTACTTGCAAATATCTTCTCCAGTTTAGTGGGTGTCTTTTCGCTGTGTTGATGCTCTCCTGGTCTGTTCAAAAACTTTTGTCTTGATATAAAGCTATTTGTTTATTTTTTTCTGTTGTTGTTGCCCTTGCCCAAGGAGACATCGCCACAAAGATATTGCTAAAGGAGACGTCAGAGCTTACTGCCCGTGTTTTCTTCTAGGTGTTTCATAGTTTCAGGTGTTACACTTAAGTCTTTAACCCATTTTATGCTTTTTGTATGTAGTGTAAGAAAGTGGTTCACTTTCATTGTTTGCATGTATTTGTCCAGTTTTCCCAGCACCACTTACCAAAGAGACTGTCTTTTCTCCCTTGTATGTCCTTGCCTTCTTTGTCATAGATTAATTGACCATATAAATGAGAATTTATTTCTGGTCTCTCTATTCTATTTCATAAAATCTGTTTTATGAAATGCATATATCTGTTTTTATGCAAGTTCCATGCTGGGTATTTTGTTGTTGTTTTAAATATATTTTTATTGATTTCTGAGAAAAAGGGAGAGGGAGAGAGAGATAGAAACATCAATGATGAGAGTAATTGATCAGCTGCCTCCTGCACGCCCCCTACCAGGGACCTAGCCCACAACCCAGGCCTGTGCCCTTGACCAGAATCAAACCTGGGACCCCTCAGTCCACAGGCCAACGCTCTATCCACTGAGCCAACCTGGCTAGGGCCCATGCTGTTTTTTTGTTATTCAATTACTTGTGGTGACATTGATTAATAAAATTATACAGGTTTTAGGTATAAGACTCTACAGTACATCGTCTGTATGTTGCTTATCACCCTAAGGTACCTTGCTCTTGTGATTACTGTAGCTATGTAACATAGTTTGATATCAGGGCGTGTGATACCTTCCATTTTGTTCTTTTTCAAGATTTCTTTAGCTATTTGGGGTCTTTTGTGGTTTTATATGAATTTTAGGATTAGTTCTAATTCTGAGAAGAATGCCATTGGTATTTTAATAGAGATGGCATTGAATCTGTATATTGATTACTTTAGGTAATGAGTATATTTCAACAATTATAATCATTCTAAACCACAAACAAAATAGGTCCTTCCATTTGTTTGTATCTTCATTAGTTTCTTTTTTTTAATGTCTTACTATTTTCAGAGTACAGGTCTTCCACTCTCTGGTTAAATTTATTCCTAGGTATTTTGTGATTTCTGATACAATTGTACATAGGATGGTTTTCTTAATTTCTCCTTTTGATAATTTATTACTGATGTATAGAAATGCAACAAATACTGATCTGCATATTGATTTGGTATCCTGCAACTTTACTGAATTCATTTTTTTAATTCTAATAGTTTTTTGGTGGTCTTTAGGGTTTTTATATGTGGTATCATGTTATCTGCAAATAATTAGTGTTTGCTTCTTCCTTTGTGATTTAAGTGCCTTCTATTTCTTGTTTGATTGCTATGGCTAAGGCTTCTAAAACCATGCTGAACACAAGAGGAGATGGTAGGCATCCTTGTCTTGTTCCTGATAGTAGAGGAAGAGCTTTTAGCTTTTCACCTTTGAGTATGACATTAGTGAGCTTGTCATAGGTAGTATTTATTAAGTTGAGACATATCCCTCCTATACCCACGTTGTCGAGAGTTCTTCTCATAAAAGAATATTGAACTTTGTCCAATGCTTTTTCTGCACCTATGATCATATGATTGTTTTATTTTGTTTACGTGATGTATCATGTTGATTGATTGATTGACTTACTGGTGTTGAACCATCCTTGCATCCCACTTGGCCATGGAGTATAATCCTTTTTATTTTATTTTATTTTATTTTTATTTTATTTTATTTTATTTTATTTTATTTTATTTTAGTTTATTTAAGTTAGTTATTTATTTGTACAAATCCTCACTCAAGGATGTTTTCCCCCCCATTGATTAAAAGAGAGAGTGAACAGGAGGGCAGTAGGGAGAGGGGGAGAGAAACATTGATGAGAGAGAGAAATATCAATGTGAGAGACACATTGATGGGTTGTCTCCCACATGAACCCAAACCAGGGTCAAGGTGGATCCCAGGCATGCACCCTTTGATGCATTGGTGAATGCTGTAACCACTGAACTCACCAGCTAGGGCTATAATCCTTTTTTATTTATTTTTTTAAAAATAGCAGTCACTTATTTTATTTTTTTAATATCTAAACTAATAAAAGGGAAATAGTAAAATTAACCGTTTCTTCGGGACGGGGTAAGCCACGCCCACTAGCCAATCAGAGGGACTCTATGCAAAATAGTCCAATCAAGATGGCGGAGGTGGGAGCCGGCAAGAAGCCACAGACTGCGGCCTCTGCCGCAAATAGAGATGGCAGCCGAGGGCGGGAGCAGTCAGTCAGCCCGGGGGCTTCGATGGGCCTGGATGGGTCCCAGGGAACACATGCACGGAGGCTGCTAAGCCTCGGAGCGACCCATCCAGGCCCATCGCAGCCCCGGGGGCGGCCGGCTGGTCCAGAGACTGTGATTGGCCTGGGTGGGTCCCGGGGCACAGGCACGCAGGCTGCTAAGCCTCAGAGCAACCCCACTCAGGCCCATCGCGGGGGGGAAGCGGGACCAGCCGACAGAGGGGCTGCGATCGGTCTGGGTGGGTCCCGGGGCACACACGCACGGAGGCTGCTAAGCCTGCTTCAAACCCACCCAGTCCCATCGCAGCCAATGTGGGGGTGGGACCAGCCGGCCGCCCCAGGTGGGTCCAGGGGCACACGTGCAGGGAGGCTGCTAAAGCCTCTGTGAGACCCACCCAGACCCATCGC
>PVJC01001965.1:0-85278 GCA_004026665.1 Murina feae | reverse complement strand
TCCTCTCATTCTCTCAAAATCAATGAAGCCCTGTGTGGCTCAGTGGTTGAGCACTGACCTAGGAACCAGGAGGTCACAGTTTAATTGCGGGGCAGGGCACATTCCCAGGTTGTGGACTTGATCCCCAGTGTGGGTCATGCAGGAGGCAGCTGATCAATGATTCTCTCTCATCACTGATGTTTCATCTCTCTCTCCCTCTCCTCTGAAATAAATAAAAAAATATATTTTGGGGGAAAAATCAATGAAAACACATTCATGGGTGAGGATAAAAAATAATAATAAAATTTGTTGAATTTTTACTTTATAAGTTTTGGGTTCTGGCCCTAGTCTTACTAATTGCATAGCATTTGGCAAGTCCCTTCTATGGTTCAGGAATCTATTTCCTTATCATAAAAAATGGGAAGTGAAGTAAATGATTAATAATGTTCTTCAAGCTAAGAGTCCAAGTTGAATGGGTGATTGATGACACAGTATGGGAAATTCCATGTTACATAAGTTAGGCTGTTATAATTTTTTGTTGAGCAAATAGATCAGCCTACCCCCCAAAAAAAGAAAGAAAGAAAGAAAGTTCTTATTTTTTAAAATAATAACAAAGAGAAAAATCAGCACAAAATATTGCGAATGGTACTATAAATAGTTCACATTTTATACTCAATCTATTATTCAAAATATTTTTTCAGTAAGGCCAAACTTCCTTACATAAACTTTCAAAATTATATATTATGTTTAACTCAATTTTATTTATGAACCATACATGTTTCAGCTTCACCAGACACATTGTAAGTATTGAATCTATGCCAAAACATATTTTGTTAATCTCCTCTAATATACAACAGATACCAAGAGAAAGGGTTCATATTTTAAAAAATAACTCCAAATAGCAGGTACAACCCTGCTAGTGGGAATTCATCTTTTCCTTCCTATTACTTGTTGAGTTGTGTCCACTGCCAAAATTCCTATGTTAAAGTCCTAACCCCAGTACCTCAGAATGTGACCTTATTAGGAGATGGAATCTTTACAAAGATAATTAACTTAAAATGAGGTTATTAGAATAGGGCCTAATTTAATATGACTGGTGTCCCTATAAAAGGAAATTCGGACATAGAGACACAATAGAGGGAAGATCACATTGAGAGATACAGGGAGAAAACAATTACCTAAAAGCCAAGGAGAGAGGGGGCCTGGAACAGCCCCTGTCCTCACAGTCCTAATGAGGACTGTAACCTATGGGTATCTTGATCTTGGACCTGTGGCCTCCAGAACGGTGAGAAAATTAACTTCTGCTGTTTAAACTCCTGAGAACGTAGTACTTTGTTACTGAAACCCTAGCAAACAATTAAACTCCCTGTTTTGAGCCAAATCCTCTCTTTCCCCATCCAAGAGTCAACATATGTACTTTTACTCTTTCCTCTGCAAATCCATATACTGAAAATCATAAATGCCAAGAAAACAGTTTAGAAATCCATACAAAAATCAAGTCAAAAGGGGGGAAATGACTATTTTTGCAGTAAAACAACAGAAATTAATAGGTCCCTAAGTCTAAGGAAACAGAAGGGACCACAGGCACAAACTGATATATGAGTTCCATTGGTTTGGCCTTCTATTTAAGTTCCAATTTATTGTCGTATGGACCAGATTCGTTATCCTATATCATCTTTAAAAGTGCTAAAATAGTATGTGATTAAATATAAATCTTAAATTTACATAAAACACTGATAGAGTTAGGGCCATCTTATGAGAAATAAATTTGGATGGTAGAAAGACTGAGGTTTTTAAAACTAGAAGTGATATGACAAGATAAGAACAAACATATGGGAATATAAATACTGTGTGTGCATGTGTGCATATGTCCGTGTGTATGTATCGTGAAATGGGATCCCTCAGCTAAAATTAATTTCTAAAGTCAATTTCACTAAGAATAAAAAATATCAATTCCTATTTATATAGATGTTTATGAGATTTATAGACCGTAATTTCTAAATTTCTATGCAATAGAAATGAAACAACTGTATGTTTCAAAATGGAGAGAAACATGTGCAGAGCACTTTTGGTTTCTCTGTAAGGATTTGATCAATAGCATAAGGCTATGGAAAGTTCAGGCAATCTAAAATTCATCTTAAAATAGGTCAAATATTCTGAAGAGACTTTCGTTTCTCCTTTTTCCTAAGTCCCCTGAATCATCTGTTAAAAAAAGAAAAGAAAAGCAGTAAATTACTTATTTTTCTTCACGAAGAAGAAGAGATATATCAGGAAACCTTCTATGCATCTAGAGTAATATGAAATCATAAATAAGATATGGATTGAAATAATTACATCTCAATAAATAAAAGGTCTAGCATCTTCCAAGACACGGATTGCTTTCTCCGCAATTTTCCTAAACCAAAGGGCAGAAAATAAAATTCATGTGCATTGAGAATTATTTTAAAACTAGGGGCCTGGTGCATGGAATTCATGCACAGGTAGGTGGGGAAGGGGGAGGGCGGGACCTGCACCCTCTCCAATTTGGGAGCCCTCAGGAGATGTGCTACTGATGGCTTGGGCCCACTCCATGTGGTTCTCTGCTCTCTGCCAGGCCTGCCTGCTCCACACCACAGGGATGGCTGGCACCCCTGATGGCTCACACCCCCTCGTCCTCTCGTTCGCAACCACCACCCCAGCTGGCTGCCGCCTGCGGGGGTCCCCATCGCTGGCTCCCCCTCCTCTTCAGCCGGCGTCCAACAGGCACTGCTGGGTGCTAGCTATGGTATGATTGCCTGCTGGGCTCCTGTTGCCAGGGTAACGCTGCCAGCATCCTGCCCCACCTCTATGGGTGCCGTCATTTTGTCCCGGAGTGATGGTTAATTTGCATATTATTCTTTTATTAGATAGGATAGCATTGTTAGCCTGACTGGTGTGGCTCAGTGGTTGAGCACTGACCTAAGAACCGGGAAGTCAAGGTCGATTCCCAGTCAAGGCACAAGCCTGTGTTGCTGGCTAGATCCCTAGTAGGGGGTGTGCAAGAGGCAGTCAATCAGTGATTCTCTCTCATCATTAATGTTTCTATTACTCTCTCTCTCTCCCTTCCTCTCTGAAATAAATAAAAATATATTTGAAATAGCATTGTTAAATAATGAAAGACAAGCAGAATTATTGCCTCTTTTATCTACTACCAAATAAGCTATTCAACATGGAGCAATGCATCCTAACAGAAATAAGTCTTGAATGACATAAATAATTTTACGTGGGTGGCAAAAAAAATTAGTAGAAGAGCTTGTAGTATAAATATTTAACCAATATTATTAATAAAGAACATTCATATTCCTTAAGTACTTAGAGAGAAAATTAAAAGATACCATGTTTATTTATCAACATAATGCCCTTTCTCTTCAAATATATGGTATCTTTTTCAAGTTGTTTGCAGCCAAAGCTACCATGAAATTTCACCTGAAAAAAATTTCTACAAACTTAAATAAATCAGAGAATCTCTATTTTAGTGATAATGATAACAAACATATAACTGGAGAACAGGCTTATCTCTTTTCCACTGTCTTGAACAAAAGCCTACAGCAGTGTGGGAGGCCATATGGAATCAGGCAGATAGAGACAAAAGTGTTCTGCAGGTTGTTATAAAGGAGTGTATTACTCTCCATTTAAAAAAACTATTATAAAACTTTAAGAAAAATTCAATAGATTTTGGAATATTGGGCAGATTGGGTGGGAAAAAGGTTTCTTCATCCTACACACTCACTGACGTCCAAAAGCAGGGCTTACTTTAGGTACTCAACCTATTCCATCGTTTTCCAAAGACAGACCAATCATCAGAGCAATTTAAGACATCACTACTTTACTCTCAGAAATTTAGATTCTCCTAGTCACTTAAAAGTCAAATATCATCAGATCATAATTAGTTTTTACAATTACTCTTTTGAAATGTAGGAAAAGCATATTATATTCCAAGTGATAGATGAATACATAAAATATATCTTCTTTAAACATTACAGTCAACATGTATTATCTCATAAAACAAATGATTATTACATATTAAAAACTAATTACCAGAGCTTTAAAACAACACAATACATTAAACAATTCTCCCCAGTTTGTATTTCTATTTTGCTTCGGGATGTTCAATAACAATAAGTAAAGTACCATCATAGGGCTGTGTAGCATAGGCAAGGGAATCTAGAGGGCAGGGACTTGAAGTTGAGTCTTCAAAGATAATTAGGAGTTTGTCAAGTGAATCACAGGTAAATGGTTAAGTTGCAAAGGGAGAGAAGAGAATTCCATGTGGAGGGCATAGGCATGAATGAATGTGGCCTGTTCAGGCAGCACCAAGCATCACATTCTGTACCTTCAGAGCTAGTTCTGTTCTATACTACATGTATAACACTAAACCAGCGGTTCTCAACTATGGGTCGCGACCTCTTTGGGATCGAACGACCCTTTCACAGGAGTGCCCAAGACCATCCTGCATATCAGATATTTACATTACGATTCATAACAGTAGCAACATTACAGTTATGAGGTAGTAATGAAAATAATTTTATGGTTGGGTCACAACATGAGTAACTGTATTTAAAGGGTCAAAGGTTGGGAACCGCTACACTAGACTATAAGAACATGATTATGACCATGCATAAATACCTTATCATTTTCTCTTTAAATCAGTAACATACACACTAATAAGGGCACAAGTAAATAGAGAAGAAAGACAAAAATAATTTACTCATGCTTTTCTTGTTTCCTTCCTTTTTTAGTCTCACATTCAGCCCCTTATAGTACTGCCAGAAAAAAAAAAGTAACAAACAACAAATATGTCCACATAGTAAGTACCAAACATTACAAAGCATGAACATTTGTGCTGGAAAACCCTACTGCCAATGTGTCAGACGCACTGACTATTAGTGTACAAATAAGAGACAAACACAAACTAATCATACTAAACTCTGTGTTTGGTCTGACCCAAGCTTTTATTTTTAAACTTTTTAATTTTCTAATTTTTATTTAACTATCCAGACAGGCAGTAACAAAAGCAACATATACCTGTAAAGGGAGGGCGATGACAGAAAACATTCAAGTTGCCTCACAAAAATTAAAGGGAACTGAAAATCAGTCCATAAACTGTGACTCATTTTCCTATATGTTATTTTATTTTTTATTCAAATAATAAATAGTAGAAAGATGCCAATATGTTACATAGTAGGAAAGTGCCAACATAACAGATAGTGAGGGTGAGGATGATGATGATAATTAAGAAACCACCTTTACAGAGAGCATCACTGTGTAATACAGCACGAAATGTATTATGTGATGAGACTAAAATCCATAAGTATGACTAGGCATTTATTCTGCACCAATAGCTGTGTTAAGCTCCATTCTTATGTAAACCTCAATACAATTATTATTTACACATTATTGATTATTCTTTAACACTTAAGATAACCCAAGGGGTATTGTCATATGCATTTACCAATGGAAATAGAAGACACCGAAAATTCAATCCATGAGCTCACTGTCCAACTGTATTTTGAAAATTTTAAAGAGATTTGGATATGTCAAGGTGGTATCTATTTCTGCAAGAACCTTAATAGGAACCCTCTTTAAAATAAAGTAGTCCCAACTGGGGGGGGGGGGGGGAGGGGCGGATAAGGGCACATATATAATACCTTAATCAATTAAGAAAATTAAAAAAATAGTCCCATTGTAGCAATCTTCAGATTTTGTTTTAAACAACTGAATAATAGTGATTATGTTTAAAGGGAGTGAACCTAGATAAACAGATATGTAGACAGGTAGTTATCTAGAAGGAGAAGGAGGGATCTATCTTATCTCTTGTACTGGTAAAAGGCAGTGGAACCAAAAGGAATAGTATGGATTAGAGGTTTACCAAAGGGCTAAATATCATTTTCAAAGTGCTATGTTTCTTAATCAGCCGCTAAAATGGGCCTCTAAGGCAGACTAGATAAGTCCATGATGAAAGAAGCCAGGAACAAATAAGAAAAATGATTTAATATACTATAATTCTATCAAAACTTCCATTCAACTAGACTATCATTAGATTTTTATAGTCAGAATATTCACGATACTTGAATGGGAAATAATATATACCAATAACCTCATATTTTGAACTAATGCAACAGGGGCACTGAAATGTAAGATATATATTCTGACATTTCAAAATCTTGGGACACTTTTTAAATCAAATTTAACAAGCCATTATATCAAACTGTTTTTATCTCATAAGTTCTACATAGAGTTTTAAGGTAAAGACCCATGTTAGGTCAGCTGTTTCATACATACTCTTTTAAAAAAATATTAATTTGAGAAGTGAAGAGAGAGAGAGAGAGAGAGAGAGAGAGAGAGAGAGAGAGAGAGAGAGAGAGAAACATCAATGAGAAAGAATCATTGATCGGCTGCCTCCTGCAAGCCTCCTACTGGGGATCCAGCCTACAATCCAAGAATGTGCCCTTAACTGGAATTGAACCTGGGACCCTTCAGTCTGCAGGCCGACACTCTATCCACTGAGGTAAACCAGCTAGGACTATACATATTCTTATTCAGGCAACCTATTACTCCCTTCTCATGAAAATCTGCTGGAATCAATCATAGTTCTTTAATATTCCTGATAACACACACACGCACATGCACACACGTGTATGCATGTTGAAAATCTGATCAATGATTTATGCCAAAATTGCCCAAGTATATACCTTCATATTAAAGAAACCACACCCTGTGAGAGATTCCTAAGGTTAGTTTTTAAGTGTTCTTATTAATTGCAACTCTAGAGACCTAAAGCACTTTAGCACTGCAGAGTAGAAGGCAGGCAGACAGCCTGCTAGCTAATTTACACTAGTAATGGCATTAATGCCACTGTAAGGCAGCTCTACACATTGAACCTGGTGATGTCATAATTCAGATGCCCAGTTCTATTGGGGGTGCACATTGATAGTAACTGGGCTATTGTTGTTTATTGCTTTACTTTTTACTCAAACCACACAGTGAGTCTACAGACTCCAACAATTCCTGGTGCCTAACTTCTGTGAATCAATAATGTATTTGTAATGCAAATGCCTGTACCGTGCATCCATTAGGGATCCATAATGGAATTTGTTTTAGATTAAATTTGTGTATGAGTAGTCTTGCTTTTAAGAATGAATTATTCTAGTGTGTGTCCCTCCCTGTTAAGAAAAAAATTTAATGTGAAAGCCAATTCAAAATCATTAAGACAAAAAATGTTTTAATTTAGATCATACTCACTTTTGGATTATGTCTAAACATTTTTTTAAATTTTTTGATAAGACATTTTCCTGAAAGGATCTGAATTTAGGCACTGACTTCCCTCCGTCTTTATCTCACCTCTTAATTACCAGTGCTAAAACTATCTGCTTTATCTTTCCACAGATTAAAGAATGCAAACTATAGGCTTTCTATTGAATCCTACCCTCAGAAATGCTTAATCATCCAAAAGAGCAGTATTGGAATGTAGAGTGTTTTAAATATGAGCAAATATCTACACAGTCATGTGCCTCCTTATGACAGAGATACATTCTAAAAAACGCACCCTTAGGCAACTTGCTCATTTTGAAAACATCATAGAGTAGACTTATATAAACCTAGATGGTATATAACCTACTGCACACCTATAGCCATTTGTTCTGCAGGGGAAGAAAAATTATTTTCTCTCTATACTAATGGGTTCTCTGCTGAGATACTGACCCTAATAAAAGAGAAACATGCAAATTGGTGTCACGCCACTACACCCCAAGAAACACCCACCAGCCAATCAGAGTGACTATACGTAAATTAATCAAACCAAGATGGCGGGCAGCAGCTACAGAGCTGGAGCAAGCAGGAGGCTTTGTTTCCCCAGCGATGGAGGAAGCCAAGCTTCCCACCTGCCCTGGCAGGCTGTGGCCACCGCTCAAGGCAACAAAGTTTCAATTATAGAAGATAAATAAATCCCAGATAAATAAATCCAGCCAGCCTCACTGGGAGCTTGGGTCACTGGGGGCCGTGGCCATCCTGCAAACAGCCATCAGTCCCTCATCCAGGATGGCCACACCCTCATGGTGAGAAAGCATCAGCCCCTCACCCAGACTAGCCAGACACCCCAGCAGGACCCCAATCCTGAAGGGAGTGTGGTCAGCCTGAAAATGGCCCTCAGCCTCTCACTCAGGCTGGCCAGGCACCCCAGCAGGACTCCCACTCTGATCCAGGACACCTTTCAGGGCAAACCAACTGGCCCCCACCCATGCACCAGGCTTCTATCTAATATAATAAAAGAGTAATATGCAAATTGACCATTACCCGAGACACCTAAGCCATACCCACCAGCCAATCAGAGTGGCTATATGCAAATTAACCCAGCCAAGATGGAGGCCAGCAGCCAGGGAGCCAGAGGCTTCTGTTGCAACTGCCTGCCTAGGCTGACTGAGCCTCTGCTCACAGCCATGCCCACCAGCCAATCACAGCAGCTGTATGCAAATTAACCCAGCCAAGATGGAGGCCAGCAGCCATGGAACTAGAGCAAACCAAAGGCTTCTGTTGCAACTGCCTGCCTAGGCTGGCTGAGCCTCTGCTCACAGCCACGCCCACCAGCCAAGCCATGCCTCCCAGCCAATCCGAGCGGCTGTATGCAAATTAACCCAGCCAAGATGGAGTCTGGCAGGGCGGCTCTGCACTGGAAGCCTCCGCGGCCAGCATAGCTGTGCCAGGTGTGTCAGCTCAGTGGGGGGAAATCCAGCCTGGGGCCTCCTCAGGGCATCCAGGAGCACCCATCCTGGGTCCACTGCCTGGCTCCGCCCCCTGGGGGCCTCCACTAGGCATGCTGGAGAGCGGGTCCTCCACGGGGCTTGCAGGAACAGTCATCCTGGGTCCACTGCCTGGCTCTGCCCCAGGGGCCTCCTCAGGGGCGTGCGGGAGCACCCGTCCAGGGTCTGCTACCTTCATCCGCCCCCCAGGGGCCTCCACAGGGCGTGCAGGAGGGTCTGCTGCACAGTGCGGAGAGTCCGAAGCCAGTCCGCTGCCCAGCTCCACCCTGGGTGTGTTCACTCAGCAGCAGGGCCCCACCGAGGGATCCTGCACCAGCGTCCGCCCCTGGCTCGCCACCCAGCTCTGCACCAGGTGTGTCCCCTCAGCAGTGGGGGCCCACCAGGCGTGTGCAATCGTGGGCCCTCTGGTCGGAAACGTCCAGGCCTGCACTCACCAGCCCTCCTACCCCCCAGTGCATGAACCCTGAAAGGGCTGTGGGCAGCCTGAAAATGGCCCTCAGCCCCTCACCCAGGCTGGCCAGGCACGCCAGCAGGTGGACATCCCCTCCCGAGGTGTCCCAGACTGCAAGAGGGCACAGGCCGGGCTGAGGGACCCCCACACCTCGAGTGCACAAATTTTTGTGCACCGGGCCCCTAGTCCTATATAATAAAAGGGTAATATGCAAATTGACCCTAATAGCAGAACCACTGGGAATGATTGGTCACTATGACACACACTGACCACCAGGGGGCAGACGCTCAATGCAGGAGCTGCCCCCTGGTGGTCAGTGCGCTCCCACAGGAGGAGCTCTGGTCAGCCATAAGCCAGACTGACAGCTGCCAGTATAGTGGTGGTGGTAGGAGTCTCTCCTGCCTCCTCAGCAGCGCTAAGGATATCTGACTGCAGCTTAGTCCTGCTTCTCCCTGGTAAGTGGACATCCCCTGAGGGCTCCCAGGCTTCCAGAGGGAAGGCTGACTGCCAGCTTAGGCCCTAAGCCAGCAAGTAGACATCCCCTGAGGGGTCCCAGACTGCAAGAGGGCACAGGCTGGGCTGAGGGACTCCTCCGAGTGCACAAATTTTTGTGCACTGGGCCTCTAGTCCCTGTAATAAAAGAGAGATTAACAGTAGAAAAAAAAAAGTTTAATAACATGGAGAACTCCTGTAAAGCCAGAAAAAACTGAGTAACAAGCCAAAATGGCAGAAGCCATCATCTTAAATACTACCTTCAGCCAAAAGCAAAAGAAGATGTTGGGGAGTGAGTGTGTGTGTAGAATCATTTAGTTATGGGAGGTTACCAAGAAGAGCATAGTAAAGAATAAGGTTGTTATCAAGATTTTAAGTTATTGTCTTCAGCAGGGATAAGACTTTTTAGACAAGGGATCACCCCCACTCCTAGGGCACAGCTGGAAGACAAATGGAGATTTCCTAAACAAATGTAGATGTCTTGTACAAAGGTTAACTTTACTTGGTTTTCAGAGCTCCTCCCTTGTATGCAGTTTCTTCGAACTAACCAGCCTAAAACAATCCTTATCCCAAAGAGATATTTTAGGGTGACAAATTCTGTTCCCTCCAGTTTCCAGCTATAAATCAGCATGGCATGTTATTGTGAACAAAACCAAGAGGCAATGGACAAGTTCAGTGACCTAATGTAACCTCCTATGGTGCTCTGATCATAAATTCCTCACTGGGGAGATCATGGTAAGTAGTCATGCATCAAGCCTATAAAAGGTTTCCCTTTGCCTGAAGCAAGCTCTGTCCATTGTTCTTGCGCATCTAAGTTAACATACCTTAGAAATGTCAGAAGCAATACTCTTTTTTTAGACCCCTGAGATCACCCCCCGCAAGGGGGCATATAATCTTGATAACTAAACTTTAATTCAGCACCTTGCCTTCTCCCACCTTCATGTAATCTTCCCAATACCTGCCCAGCCAGTTTCCAATGCATTAAAGGAACTTCTACAACTCTCCTCCTCTGAACCATCTGAGATCTTGCTTTCTGGCATGTCCTCAGTGTTGCTTAGGTAAACTCATAAAAATTCTCAACAGGCTTATATGCTCTAAAGTTGACTACTAAATTCTGTAGTCAACTGTATTACAATGCTAAGTATTTTTGAAATGCATTGTGCTATGCTATCAATAGGCAATAGGAATTTTTCATCTACATGATAATCTATGGGACCACTATCACACATAGTTTATCTTTGACTGAAACATTGTTATGCCATGCATAGCTGTACTTCTAAAAAATTAACATAAAATTTAATATTTTAGGCTTTTCTTAAGAAAATTGCTGACCTAGCGACACTTCGGCTCATGTTGCCACATTGTTAACAACTAGAGGTGAGCAGCGACTGCCATGGAAAATGGGCACCCTCACTCAGTTTGCTGCAGCACCCATCACTCCCTCGAATCCTCATCACTGAGCACCTGCTTGCCTTCTATCATCTGAACATCCAGCTGTGTTCGCCAAGTTTTCCTCTTTTACGTCACCTACTGATGCAACCACAGGCCTTCCTAATTTTGATTTGTGACTACAGCTTTAGAAATCATTGTTTCCCTTCCTCTCCTTCTACAGGCATCACAGACCTAGTCTTTGCCTTTGATAATCACTAACCCTTCAGGAAACAGAGGACAATGGGCTGGACCTGACTGAAAATCACAAGGCTGGTTCACTAATGATAACACCTTGACCTAAGTTATATTTTAGCACCTGAGCCCTAAGGTGGAAATGACCCCCTGGCTACTTTCCCATGAAACCAGAGAAAGGGCCACTGAGCTGACATCAGAGCTGTCCTCCAGACCTGATGAATGAAATATAACCCTTACTTCTCCTCCTAACATGACCCCCAACCCCTAACCCATGCTATTCTATGATTTCGCCCTATGAAATCTATAATCTACAAGCCATTGGGGAGGTAGGTCCTTCAAGGAACAAGCCCATGTTGTTACTGGAGGAAATAGGTCCTTCAGCAGTGCTGCAGGAAAATAATGTCAGGGACCTTTAACTTACCAGGAGTTTTAATTGATGGTGGCTAGATTTATTAGAGCAAAAAGTGACAGTATACTCTCAGAGAGGCAGAGAGTGGCTGGGTATAGGGCAGCGGCTGGCTGCCTCAACTCAAGAAAGGAAGTTACAGAGGCAAAAAGGGAGTTCTCTGCCACCGCTAGCTGCTCCCCTGGTCGCAAGCCTCATGGGGACACTTAAGAGTTTGGAAGGAAAAAAAAGGCAAAAAGTATGTGCCCAAGAGAAGAAAGGGCAAGTGCATGCTGCAAGGGGAGCACACACTGGCACGGGGTTCTTTGTCTAGCTTCTATATATTTTCTCGCCTTCAGGAAAAAGAGGCTTTCTTTTACACTATCCAATCTCTTTCCTGGGCTTATACTTGTGCCCTCCCCCTAGACAATCTCTTTTTCTCAAAATTTTCCAGGCTAGTGCCCCTCCCCTTTTATAGTGGCCATCTTGGCACCTACTGTAAATGCCTCATAGTTCTGCTTCCTCATTTGGCTTATACTGTGTATGCACTTAGTCAAAGGAATTCCTCTCACCATTTTCTTCCTCTCACCCTTAATCCAGAGAAACAATGCAGGTGACCCCCCAGGGTGGCTGTAAAGCTATCTTCCTGCCTAGTGAACTAGACAGGACATTTTTGCTCCATTTGGCAGAACAATGCCAGTTATTTCCCAAGATTGACTGTCCATTTGGTCCCTCCTCTTTTGTAAATATCTAACTAAAATAGGGGCCCGGTGCACAAAAATTTGTGCACTCGGCGAGGGGAGGAGGGGGTCCCTCATCCTGGCCTGTGCCCTCTCACAGTCTGGGACCCCTGGGGGGGGATGTCCACCTGCTGGCATGCATGGCCAGTCTGGGTGAGGGGCTGAGGGCTGTTTTCAGGCTGCCCACAGCCCCCTCAGGGTTCGTGCACTGGGGGGTGGGATGGCTGGTGAGTGCAGGCGTGGACGTTTCCAGCTGGATGGCCTACCATCGCATATACCTGGTGGGCCTCCACCACTGAGGGGACACACCTGGTGCAGAGCTGGGTGGCAGGCCAGGGGGTGGACGCTGGTGCATGGTCCCTTGGGGGGGGCCATGCTGCTGAGCGGACACACGGGGGTGGAGCCAGGCACACGCTCACACACGCCCCATGGAGGCCCCCAGGGTGGAGGCAGGTGGCTGGACCTGTGGCAGAGGCTCTGCGCGGGGGCAGAGGATGCTCGGGCATGACCCCGAGGGGGTTCCCACCTCAAGCCCCCGCCACTGAGCCTCTGAGGTCACGTGGGCCCAATTGCTCTATTCCCAGGCCTCGCAGGGCCAGGCTGGGCTGCCAGCTCCCGGCCTTGTGGCTGCTCACCGCTGTCTGGAACCACCGTGGGCACGATTGCTCTATTGCCAGCCCCAGCCGAGGGCTGGGCCAGCTCTCACCCAAGGCCACCCAGAACCAATCACTGGCACGATCGCTCTATTCCCAGGCCCAGGCTGCAGGGCCGGGCCTGGGCAGCCAGCTTCTGGCCCTGCTGCCAACCACCACTGCCCTGAATCGACTTCCAGGACACACACAGGCGGAGGCCAGGCCTCCACCTGTGCGTGGGCCAGCACGATCTCTCTATTCCCAGCCCCATCTCTCTATTGCCAGCCCCGGCCGCAGAACCGGGGGCCTGGGAGGCCGCCCGGCCCTGCAGCCGCCGCCACTGTCCGGAACCGACCACCAGAGCACGCAAGGGCAGAGGCCAGGCCTCCACCCTTGCGTGCTCTGGCGCGATCACTCTATTGCCAGCCCGGGGCCTCTGCCATCATGGCTGGGCTAATTTGCATACCATTGTTCTGATTGGCTGTTGGGCATCCTGAAGAAACGGTTAATTTTACTATTTCACTTTTATTAGTTTAGATGCCTACTCTAACAATATGTCCTTCAAATCGGTCCGTCATATAATAAACTCCTCCATTCTCCACTGAAAACTCCCATTCCTGCTTTTCTTTCGGCTATGGACTCAGATGAGCTCCAACATTGAGGTTCAGGAACACTGGCTGTATAGGCATCTGTGAGTTTTAGGTATAGAAACACTTTCATTTCAAAACAAAGAAGATCTTTCCCAACTGTAATCTATTCTCTCTGCATCAGGCATTATGAATCTTGGAAACACAGAAGTCAAATCACATTACTGCTCTGCTCAAATCTCTCTCATTTTTCTCTTATCTAAAGCCCTTACTCTGCCCAAACAAATCCCCCCAACACAGAATAAGTCCAGCTTCCGTAACTCCCCCTTTCCCCAATCAGACACTGCTTTGCTAATTCAGCTTTAGTCATAGCAATTGCCTTGCTATTCCTCAAATGCTCCCCTGTATTATTTTTATCACTTGTTCTTTCTACCTAGAATGCATTTTCCAAAAATATGTCAATGATCAGAAATCACCTTTTCACTGAGATTTTTATATACTTTGTATTTGTAACATCCTCATCTACCAGCAATCCCTCTCCCCATTTCCTGACTTACAACCATAGCACTGTTTAATATATGACATACCATATTTTTAAACTTCATATTTATTCTTTTTCCTCTATCTGTTGGCCCAAACTTCCTTCCCACAAAGGCAAAATATTTTCTGTTGCTCATTCCTATCCTGTTGCTGTGTTCTCATCATCTAGAACAGCTTCAGAGCCCAGTGGTACTCAATAGTTACTGAAAAGACATGTAGAATGTTTATAGCAATGGCTTTATTTTTTCATTTACATTTACTAAGACAGATTTCTGATAGGTGGGAAATAAAGAGATAAGATATTAATATGTTAAAATTAAAATATGCTAAACAAATTGGGAGAAAAGTCTCTTAACGGACATTGAATGATAATTTAAAGCAAATGAGGGGAATCAGAATATTCCAGCCCACCATATGACACCTTGGCCTAAGGATAATTGTAAGCTGAGGGCAATTAAGCAATAGCAAGCTCAGGAGGAGCTCTCTGCCTTACCTCTCTCAGTAAAAACAGGATACACATGTTCCTTTTGTAAAGGTAATTTAACGTCTGTAAAGGTGTCCTCCTCTTCTCCAGAAATTACAGAACTTCCTTGCAGGCAACTCCTGTCACCTAAAGGGGCCTTATTACCACACATGTCCGACTCCCCTTCCCACAGTTACCCCAACCAAAGCCCAAGCACCTTTGACCTTTATTTAGTCTGTTCTCCACATTTTTTCACCTTTTGTTAAAATGGTATATAAGTCTCCAGGTCTAACTCCTCCTTTGTGGGTGTTCACTTCTTTTTTTTTTTTAAGTTTTTATTAATTTTAGAGAAAGGAAGTGAGAGGGAGAGAGAGATAGAAACATCAATGATGAGAGAGAGAATCATTGATCGGCTGCCTCCCACACACCTCCTACTGGGGACTGAGGCCACAACCTGGGGATGTGATGCCTGCCATGTGCACACAAAACCAACCTTTTCTCCTGTTGATTTATCTTTTGTCAGTTTACCAGGGAACTCCAATAGCTGAATTTGGAAAGCATAGAAAAGTTTTACCTCTTGTACACTAACGTACAATTTCATTTACCTCCGCCACTAAAATTAAAGTGCATGAGTACCATAAGTATAAAAACATGCGTTACTCAGTAATTGTTTCTTTAAACACAATACAAAATTCGCTTTCTTCTCTATCCCTTTCTTTGTCTTTCTCCCTTTGTTCTCTGTCTCTCTCTCCTCCCTCCTTCCTTCAGATTCTCTGTAGATAAAGAAGTGGGGTGAAATTCTACAGAAAGTAACCTCTTTCTCCCCCCTTTCAGGTTCCCTGTGGATAAAAATGGAGGAAATCCATGGAAAGAAACCTCACAAGGTGATCTATCTGTTCACAAACTCCTAACTGGGCATGTCATAGTGGGTAGTCATGCCTCAGGCATATAACTTCTTTAGTGAAATGCTTTAAGCCAGCCTCATCTATTATTCACATGCATCTAGGATAAACCCGTTGAAATTCTATAATACCCCACGAAGTGGGTATTAACCCACAGGAAGCATAATCAACTTGTTTACTGTCCTGTATCCACTCCCCACCTTGGGTTCTCCAAACCACCTAGTCTTCCTTAAATCCCCTCCTTAATTTCAAAAACATCAAAGAAACTGCAAAACTGTTATTCACTAGAGCATTTGAAATGTTGCTCTGTGGAATATGCCATCACTTTGGCTAAAATAAATTCATAAAAATCTCTATAGATTTAGATGTTGCCTCTCTCTCTCTCTCTCTCTCTCTCTCTCTCTCTCTCTCTCTCTCTCTCACACACACACACACACACACACAGACTAAATAAAGGTGTGTGGGAGGCAGGCAATCAATGATTCTCTCTCTCATCACACACACACACACACACACACACACTCAGACATACACAAAGGAACACAGATGGTGATTACAAATAGGAGGCAGAAAATATAAATATGAGAGAATCAAGCACCTACCAAAATTAGGAGAAAACAGTAAATAAGATCAAACATTTCAAATATAAAAACGGTCCATTTCTAATCTACTCTAAAAGTTTGTAGCTAATAGTGATGTGGGGTTTTTTTTGTAATAAACCTACTTATTAATAACAGGAAAGGAGCAAAGGAAAGGCCAAATAGTGCAGTCATCCCATTTGTGCAGCTTGCCAGGAAACTGCAGTTTAACACTCCCTAGGTTGTTCCCCTCAGATCCTGGGGGAAGAGACAGGACAAGGGGAGAATACTGCCTAGTAAAGTCCCGGTGAGATAGGGCAGGGGTATACCTATCAGTCACACCTGGGAACAGGTCATGGGCTAGAGTAGGTGTGACCACTGCAAGTGGAGAAGATTTGGGATATTTATTAATCTTCAGCTGAGGATATTTGTTTTCTATTGCTTTTCAGCAAGAAAGTGGGAGGGAGGGAGAGAGGGAGGAAGGGGGGAAAGCGGGGAGAGAGAAGAAGAGAAACATCAATGTGAAAGAGACACATTGAGGTTTGTCTTCCACATACTCCACAACCAGGGGCAGGAAGTGAACCTGCAACCATTTAGTGAGCAGGCCGATGCTCTAATCACTTAGCACACTGACTGGGGCTGATTTGAGATATTTAATCCTGTAAACCATGGAATTAATTATTTTGCCTCTTGGGGTGTTGTACTTGATTTCTGGCCTGCAGGGCTCTCCTCCTGCTCTCAGTCTCCTGCATTCACCCACATGACCCATAACCATGTCTACCCCAATAGATTAATGGGCTACAACTGGCCTAATGCTAAACTAGACCCAACTCCACCATGAAAAGGAGACTGTGGACACTGGATTTGCTTTTAGCTTTACTGAATCACCAGCTGCACACCTTCCAGGACTGGATTAAAGGAAATGGGACTTTAGAAACTCAAGTACGTAATTCCACCAAATAAAGCTTTCCACCACATCTCAGCCTCCTGTGGGGGCCTCAGGAGATGCTTATTTCCGTGGAACTGCAAGAACCCCACTCCCAAGAGCAACAGAGAAAGACCATCCATACTTTTCTCCCATAACAATATGACTTTGAGGTTCTTATTTTGTAATATATTTTTATTGATTTCAGAGAGGAAAAGAGAGGGAGAGAGAAATAGAAACATCAATGATGAGAGAGAATCATTGTTCAGTGGCTTCCTGCACACCTCACACTGGGGATCAAGCCTGCAATCTGGGTATGTGCACTGACCAGGAATTAAACCGAACCTGTACCTCCTGGTTCATAAGTTGATGCTCAACCACTGAGCTACGCTGGCTGACCTGATATTCTTATTAAAGATCTATTGTTCCAAATTGGGGAAGGCTAAATATATTTCTTAATAATCTTATGAATTAATGAAAAATAGAATGAATTTCTAAAACAAAGGTTGATAACATTGAAAAGAACTGGATTTTTGGTTTTTTTTTTTCTTTTAACGCCTTCATTCGAAATCTTTTTTCTTATTTTTAAATTGATTTTAGGGAAAGCGAAACGGAGAGGGATAGAGAGATGGAAACACTGATGAGAGCAGAATATCTACTGCCTGCCTCCTGCACACCTCCTACTGGGGATCTGTCCCACAACCCACCCATGTGCCCTGACTAGGAATCAAACCAGTGACCTCTTAGTTCATGGCTCAATGCTCAACCACTGGCAAAACACAAAAACTTTTTTCTTGGTCCTCCAGTATGTAGAGGCTTTGAGAAAGTATTAATTTAAAGAAAATTCCATCAAACATTGATATGTAAATTCTGATTCCTTCATCTCAAATACTCACTTGCATAAACTAATTTTAAAATGGGCTATTAACTCCACATTTAGTGTAAGAATCTGAAAACCTAAAGATGTCAGTTACAGAAGGTAATTGAGAAGTTTATAACATTTCCAAGACTAGAAAACATCCTGTTTCCTAGTCACTGACTAACCATTATTTCCCCTGGGTGAACTGTTTAGAACAACAGGGTTAGTAAACACTTGAAAGAAAAATGCCCAGTGACTTAGAATGATTGTGATATATATATATATATATATATATTTGATTTTTTACAGAGAGGAAGGGAGAGGGATAGCGAGTTAGAAACATCGATGAGAGAGAAACATCAATCAGCTGCCTCCTGCACACCTCCTACTGGGGATGTGCCCGCAACCGAGGTACATGTCCTTGACCAGAATCAAACCTGGGACCTTTCAGTCCGCAGGCCGATGCTCTATCCACTGAGCCAAACCGGTTAGGGCTGTGATTTCTTTTTATGTCTACGCTTTCCTTTTGCATCTTAATAACTAAATAATCATCCATTTTACTATATAATATGGTCAACCAATAATCAATTAAATTCATATGGGGGGAAAGTTAAATAAGGGTTCAAAATCACATAGCCTACCAATTATGTAATCAACTGGAAAGTCTGAATCTACTTAAAATCCTTTAAATTGTTTAGCTTTCTTTATTTAGCATTCTGGGAAATACTGTCTGCTTGTGGGAGCATAATTAATAGTTGTGCTATTTTATCTAGTTAAAAAAAGGAAAAGAAAAATCCTCTCCCTTTCTCCTCTGCCTAAAAATATATTTTTCTACTTGGTCTACTGCATTGAATCTTACTTATACATATTTTTATTGTTATTTCTGATCTGAGTTACATGTTTTAGATACAGAGATGCTTAGATTCATAATATGTTTTCTTTTGGCTTTGGAATTTCAAACTAAAGGAGAGTAAAAATAGAGAAAGAACAGTCATTACGTCTTTGTCATAGCCCACTTGTATAAAATTTGATTATGAGAAATCTGGCCAGAAAACTTAGTAACATATCCGAATACGAAATATGCATCTATGATCTATGCACATTTCTCAGTGACTGGAGCCTACATGTTAAATGGCACAGGTTACCATTAAATGTTACCATGTGTTGCTTCCTCCTATTAGGCAAAGATTGATAGTATATATCTTTGTTTTCCAGAATTTGTCAGGCTCTTCATAATTATTTATGGCAATAGTTAAGTGCTTGAATGTGGGACAAAATACAAAGAACAAACAAGAAAACAGGATGAGAGACAAAGAAGTAATATTTGATATTTTAAAAATATAAATCCTAATATAGTTTTGGCCTTCATATGATAAAGACTTGTGATATAAGTATTTCCATAGATTAAAAAGGAAAAATATAACTCAGTTTAGTAGTACTGATACTGTTGTTATTTAACCCAATTATTAAATAACAGGAAAGAAGAAAAAGGAAGGCCAAATAGCATAGGCATTGCTCTCACATCAATGTTTCTCTCTGTCTCTTCTCCTCCCTTTCATTCCCTCTAAAAATCAATGGAAAAATATCAAGTGATGATTATCAAACAAACAAAACAAACAAACAAAAACTTATAAATGTCTAGCACAGTCAACCCATGAACCAAGAGGTCACTAATTCGATTCCCTGTCAGGGCACATGCCCAGGTTGTGGGCTCAATTCCACGTAGGGGCATGTGGAGGCAGCTGATCAATGAATTTCTCTTCCATTGATGATGCCACGCCCTTCTTCTCTCTCTAAAAAAGTCAATGAAAAGGTATTTAAAAACAAACCAAAAAACTTACAAGTGTCTAGTCCCATGCACACACACACAAGCACACAGTGGAGAATGAAAAGGCCTAGTGACTAGCTTAACTTATAAGTAGTGAGATATTTAGGAATTACCTCGATTTATAGTGCCATTATTAACAAAGTAACCATTTAGTTGGCCAGCTCCCTAGAGTAATGATCCATAAATTAATAAATATATTAAGGCTTTAAAACTATGCCTTCGCCATCCTCTCAAAATCAATTTGGCTCACAAGCAAGAATACTTCTGGAATCTTATTTATATTCCTACCCTTGTTATCTCTTGTCTACTGCCAATATCGCTGATTCACCACTTACCACAGCAAAGTATATAAACAACCTTGTCTGTTGCTCCATAAAATGAATAAACAAAGATTATAGAACATGGAAGTAATCTGTACTCCCATATTTTATTGTCATATCCAATTAAAACATGGACACATGCATGCATGTATACATTTCTGAATTACCATATGAGCAAGCCTCTTTCTGAGAAAGTACACAAATTCTAAATCCTCTTTTCTAAGAGAAGTTTTTTAAATACCTTGTAGACACTGTCATTTTTAACAATGTTGTCTTTTTTAGCACTTTCCAGTTGTCTTCTCATTCTAGAAGCCGTAAGAGAAAAAAAAACCACAATCTCGTTCCATGAATCTGCTCATCTTCTCAACGTCAACTCAATCTCAACTGAATCCCAAAGTAAAACTATTCTCATAAAAAAATATTTTTGCAAAGATGAAGACACTGAATAAATTTAAAAACTAATTTAATAAAGCAAACATATTTGATGTATTTAAAGCCCAGAATCAGTCCCTCATGCAATAGGTTTACTCCATAACAAATATACTAAGTAGTTCCTGCAGATCAAGACACAATAAACTCACATGATGTATTTCAAGACACTTCTGTATGTTGCCAAAAAGTAGGTAACGTACATCTTCCCACAGTATCATGATATGTACTCAGGGAGCGATATTCTCAAGTTGATATTAGTTTTGGCGCATGATGTTGCCATATTTGAATGGTTTACAGATAATTTAAAAATAAAATTTAATATTTAGATATATAACTTCTAAGACAGAAAGCCAAAAATTTGTATTTAAAGGTAATAACTTACTGCAAGACTCTGCAAGACTCAAATTCATATCAACATATTGCAAGTCTTTTATTGGCTTTCTAAGAAAAACATTCTTGCTAATTAATCAGAAAAGTAGTCTCCATTTTGTTCTGTTAATTACATAATGACATTTTACATTTAAATTTTCATCCATGTGGAATGCTCCTATAATGTGTTTGCTATTGATGAAGACCCAACAACAAACACATATTTTTTTATTTTGTTCTCCAACATCATGTATTAAGCAATTTGTCATTCCTCTATTGATTTGTGATGTCATTTTTGTTGTCTATTAAGTCAATATATTGCTTGAAGAAATAATTTTATCACCTTCTTAAGTAGTCACATTAGTAATCATGAGTCATGATCTAACTAGTTTTAATTATACTATTTAATTTAGTTAAAACTACTGCTTAATGCTTAATAAATGCTAGATATTATTCAAGACCCAGTAATTAAACCAGAAATATAGAATGCCAAGTCTCATGCCATCCTATATTTTACAGGGATTAAACATGAAAATAATATCTAACTTTTGGTAGAGAACAAAATAGGACTCTGTGATAAAGAGTAGTTTGCCCTAGTCAGTTTGGCTCAGTGGATAGAGTACCAGCCTGTAGACTGAAGGCTCCTAGGTTCAATTCTGGTCAAGGGTACATGCCTGGGTAGTGGGCTTGATCCCCAGTAGGAGGCATGCAGGAGGCAGCCTATCAATGATTTTCTCTCATCATTAATGTTTCTATCTTGCTCTCCTTCTCCCTTTCTCTTTGGAATCAATAAAAACATATTTTTTAAAAAAAGAGTGACTACGTTTTTGTCAGAGAAGTTCTCTTAAAAGGTGAAATTAAGCTGAAGTTTGCAGAAGTATTCATGAAAGAGAGAGAGAGAGAGAGAGAGAGAGAGAGAGAGAGAGAGAGACTGAGAGAGACAGAGAGAGACAGAGAGAGAGAGAGAACAATGTAGGCAGTGAGCATAACTAATGCAAGACCCTAATGTGAGAAGAAGGTTAAAAACAGAAGGAAAACAAGTATGCTAGATCTTAGTGGACGAGTGGGAAGTGGATTGACAAGCAGTGATGTGCTGATAAATGTTTAACAATCTTTCTAGAAAAACACATGTATGTATATAGAAACATACATTAAGTTTATTATACACTTTACTGATATAAAAGTTGTCTAGCATTCCATTTGCAAATAATAATAAAATAGACAATAACCTATGAAGTAAAATCTGTATGGCCAATTACTCTCACAGAATGCTATTACTGACATTTGCTGAACTGTTGTATCTATAGACAAACTATGTTTGTAATGAATGAGTATAGTTATAGAGTAAAGGTCGATTGATTTCTGTTTGCTTTAATGAATAAGATTAAAGTGAAACAACCGAGACATACGTTGGAACTTTACTCATTTGTCAGCGATGTAACTTTGCAATATTGAACAACAGTTTCCAAATTGTGAAATATGCACTCAACTTTTTTGTGCTATTCACAATCTAACAGTTAGATACACACAATGCACTGTTAAGTTTACTTTGCATTAATAAAAATTTCTCCAACATTCTCTTATGTCCACACAATAAAAAAACACACACACTAAATAAACCCTGATTTGTGGTGTTTGCCAACTTCCATGGTGTAAATACTCTCTTCAGGGTTGATTTCAAGCTGGCAACATGAAGTGGAAAGGGATGTGCAAAGAGCAAAACATTATGTAGTATTTCCACCACACACAATATACATTAAAATAAAAAACCCAAGACCATAGAGAGTAGTAAAATGCAATTAAATAATTGGGAATGATTAACTCTGAGCATTTTTTCCATTTGCTTATAGTGCAATTTACTTAATTGTAAGGTTACATAGTATTTTTAATAATTGGTTTTAATATCAGTTTGAACAATTCCTGAAAATTCATCAATTGGTTCTCACAGGTCAATGCAAGCTGACTCCAGCACACTGGCTCAATACATACAAACACACAGTGATATAAATAAGGCAGCAGATACAGAGAGGGACATAGCTGGCAAGGGCTTTGTAAACCAATGCAGGAGTTTTTATTTAGTTGAAGGAATAGAGAAAAACCACTGGAGAGCTGAAATCAGAAGAAAGATATGACTCAATTTGTATTTTAAAATGTTCCCTCTCAGTACTCTGGAGAATTGACTTAAGAAGGTAAGAACAGATGCAGGGACACCAGATAGAAAGTCTAGGTGAAAGATAATGAGGGCTTAGGAAAGAATGTACTTGTTGTAATGATGTTTAGGAGTTAGAGACAAGACCTATTGATGGATAGAGAGCACAGACTTTAGAACAGACTACAAAGACCCACCTATCTTTTATATTCTCTCATAGGTCATAAATATGTTTCTTGAAAGCTCAATAGCCAACGATCATTACAGGGAGAGGCATAAGAACTACCTGTGCTCTGCAGAGCAAGGGAAGCAAGTCTGAGAACTAGATAGTGGGATGGAATGGGGAGTGGAATACAAAGATGGGTGAAAAATTCATAGACTATGCAGCAGAAAATAAGGGGAAAGATGGCCTCTTCTGTCTTAAGAACTGTCTTTCTCAAACTACCTAGAGTCAATGTCTAAGCAGAGTTTCCTCTCTCCTCTCTTCTTAGAACAGTCTAGAACTGCCTAGAAATCCTGGAGTGGAAAAGGGAGACATGGAGGGGAAGCACTGCCCACCACTGTCTCCCCAGGGAGTTTGTGTCAGGTGTACCTCTGGGTGGATTCTGAGCTGAACCCATCTTCCTACCTTTTCATACCAAGCAGAACATTCCTCCCTTCAGATTTATTAGTGTTGTCCTTACAAGAAGGGGAACTCATTTAGCCCCCACATGTCAGGATAAAATGAAAAGTACTGGGGATAGCTCAACATATAACTTTTAACTAAGGCATGTAAGATGAGGGTTTCCATTTACACTTCTGTTCTAGACACCATAAATATGAAGAGCAATGTGGAAGAGAGAGGGAAAGGACAAATTAAAATCCAAGATGATTTCTAGATTTTTCAATGGATATTAATATGGTTTCCTTGATCAGTTTCACATAAATCAATCTGAATTCAATAAATTTTCAATCAAAATTCAACCATAAGTTTTGGCAGGAATTTGACAATCTGGTTTAAACATTTTAAAATCAATTTTGAAAAAGAATAAAAAAAGAAAAAGGAACTTGCTCCAGTAGGTATTAAGCAATATTACAAATCCACTGTGGCATATTGGATTAGATATAGACTAATGAACCAGTGAAATAGAATAAAGAATCTATATTTGTCATGGAGATGTTAATATCGCAAGCCACTGCTAGAGCTTGCACTAGGTGATATAATGTGTATTTTAAATAATGACTCAATACATCTAAAAATGTTGTTTTTCTAATTCATGTTACATAAAACTTCAGGTTCATCTACTTGCATTTGACTTGTAATTCTAAATGCAAAAGGTAAAATATTAATGACTAGGTGAGGAATGGTTTCTAACACAACTGCAAGTCACAAAACAAAAGGGGAAAGTGGAATATTCTATCTCAATGAAAGATCTCTGCCCAAAGTATTCTAGAGGGTAGCAGACAGGAAGAAGCTATTTCCACAATTCTAAATGGCAAAGGATTAATATAAAGAGTTCTTACATCCTAAGGGAAAAACAACCTAAGGGAAAAACAGATAGAGAGTTCATTGATAGAAGCTATCCAAACAGCTAATTCGTATTGAAGGGGGGTGTTCAATCCCACTCGTAGTCAGAGTAATGCTCATTACAACAACGAGGTATCAGCTAGTATCTCTCAGGCAGACACAATCAGAAAGCTAACAATAAAGGGAGGCTCTCCTTGCCTGTCTTCAGGTGAAAATTGTTCCAGCCATTCTGAGAAGCAACTTGTCAGTGTTGAATGAAGTTACCTATGCACGTCATCTGCTCCAGAATATATTCCCAAGGCAAGTCTCAAACTGATCCACAAAGAGGCGTCTTGGACAATGTCTGGCACATTGTATTTGATCCTAAAGAATCTCACTGCTCTGGATATTTTAGCTCGGTGATTAGAACCTCCTCCCAGGAACACAAGGGTCTCCTGTTTAATTCCTGGTTAGAGGAAGATACCTCAGTTGCAGGTTTGATCCCTGTGATCTCTGGGCCCAGTTGGGATGATGCAGGAGGCAACCAGTCAGTATGTCTCACTCACATCGATGTTTCTCTCTCTCTCTCAATGGAAAAAAATATTCTAGGATGACGAGTTTAAAAAAAGAATTTGAAGCATTTTAAGTATCCACCACTTGATAATTGAGGAATGAAACATACATGTGATGGACTAAGATGAGCAGACAGACTCACTAGAATACTAGATTGGTAAATGTAGCTTATGCATATATTGAAATACAGTGCAGCTATGGATATGTGTTATTAGTTCTCATGTCTGTGGGAACATCAGAGCGCATACAAACCTAGATATTTACTATGTATACCTAGTACACATCTAGGCTAAATGGTATATCACTATGCTATGTGTGGCCCATCGCTGACGGAAATGCCCTTATGAAGCATGTGACTACAGTTAGAATCACACGACCGCCATTAATAGAGTTCAATAACAGCACGAAGTGAAAAATCAATAAACAGATAAGATAAATAGCACAATACGATCTATGCATTTATGTATATATAAAAAACACACAAAACAGTTTCTACTTTTTAACAATACAGATTTAAGTAAACTTTGAAATTATGACTGAAATAACATACCTTAGCTACATTAGCATTCGGAAGGAGTATGAAAAAGGAGGATATTAATTTTCTATCACTGCAATAACAAATTACGAGAAAGGAAGGTTTACAAGAAGACAAATGTTACCTTACAGCTCTGTAGCTCAAAATGAATGCATCAGTAGGGCTGTGATTCTTTTTGGAGACACTGTATGAGGATTCCAGCCTCCAGAGGCCCTGTTCCTTCGTCTTCTAAGCCAACACACGTCGCATTTCTTTGTGCTTTTCTTACATCTCCATGTGACTATCCCTTTAGTCCCATACCTTCCACTTTTAAGGCTCCATGGGATTATCTTGGACCTACTGGGCAAGGTCCTTAACTGCAACTGCAAAGTCCCCTTTGCCATCTAAGGTAACATATTCACAGGTTCCAGGGAATAGAATATGGACATCATTGCGGGGAGGGGTATTATTCTGCCTACCACAGAGAAAACAAAAATAAATAAATAAAAAGAAAGACTGAACAAATTGGGAAGAGTGATTAATATGAGAAATGGAGTAAACTAAAATTTTGTGTGCCTGAGGTCCTAAAACAAGAAACAGGAAAAAGCAGCAGGTGTATGGGATCAGGGTGTCAACTGATTTTGCAAAGTCAATTAAGATAACGATAGAAGAAACAAACACTAGATCTGGCAAAATAGAAATATTCAGACAAGTTAATGAAAGCAGTCTTAGTGTAATTGTAGCAAAGAGTGCAGGATTGAAGGTGATTGAAGAGAGAACATGAGGTGAGGAAATGGTGAGAAAGCATAATGCCACTTCTATAGTATATATTTGTATTATGCAAAAATTTCTTAATATACGAACAATGAAATGCCACAAAATAGAGAGCACATAAAGTAAATTATTCTAAGTGGATATCATACGACTGAAACTACTGTAAAACACTTTCAAACACTTTTTTATTATGATGTATCCACAATAAAGAAAATGTAAAAGCTAATTGGCAATGGAACTGAGCTCCATAAGTGTGGTCAGTACATTGACTGGGGTGAAGTTATTTGAATCTACTGGGCGAGTTTCCTCATTAGTAAATAATTGGATGGTAGATGTGATCTCAAATGTTCCTTCTAGCTTAAAAGTTGCATGAGAATATCCAGATTCAAATCACAATCTTAATTTCATAGAGATATCTTTATTTACTCTATATAATTCACTTAAAATCTGTATAATTCACTTAAATAAAAAAATTATGAGAAGAAAGCAAACTCTCTTGGACTACTTCTGGTCATAAAGGTTTTATATAATTTGGATGAATTTGCCACAACCTCACAGCACAGTCTCACGGATTGTTCACAGACACGAATAGACTAAAACAATGGTTCTCAACCTCCTGGCCCTTTAAATACAGTTCCTCATGTTGTGACTCAACCATATAATTATTTTTGTTGCTATTTCATAACTGTAATGTTGCTACTATGACGAATCGTAATATAAATATCTGATATGCAGGGTGGTCTTAGGTGACCCCTGTGAAAGCGAAGGGATCGCGACCCACAGGTTGAGAACCGCTGGACTAAAACAATCCAAAGTGGTTTCAGAAACTCAACCAGCTCAACTACTGAAATACTAGTGTACATATATCTGAGGCTCAATACATCCATTTGCCTAGTTGGTAAGCTTTCTCTACCAATTGTTTAAAAGGAAGGCCACACCTACAGGCTCAAGGGAACTTGGGTCATCATCTACTGTGGTTCTTTGGCAAAGAGCTCCCTCTGGAAATGCTCAGAGGGGCTGCTCCCCAGGTAGGCAGCTGAACAGAGCTCCTGTACACTCCTTCCAGCTTTCTTGCTAGCCGTCTTCTCTCCAATGACAGCTTCCTGTCAAGATGACTTTGGAGTTTAGCTATGAGATAGGAGCAAATGAACCCTACTGAAGAATATGAGTACTTCATTTAATCCTTTATTTATATTTCCTTAGACGCATCAGCCCTGAAGGACAAGAAGCACAGCCTTTGGGCATGAGATGGGAAAACGTGTGGCTGAAAGAGTAAACTACATGTGACCTACCGGCTGTTGGGAAAAACTAAAAACTCTACCAGAAAAATAGCATCTGCTCTACCCTTGCCCTCGCTAACTGCCAGCTGTTTCCAGTTATTCTCACCTGCTGGCCAGGTGCTCTCAGGATGAACTCTCACCAGGGGTGAAGCAAATAAAGAACGCCCAAATGAGCAGACAGGCTGCTGCAGGACTTTCCTGTTGGCTGCTGGGGCCATGAACTCCTTCTGCCCATCTCGCCCTGGCGTTTCATTTCCTAGGACTCTCAGGGCCGCTGGCAGCTTCTGTGAACTTTGGAGCTGCCTCTCTCACTCTGCCTGTGATAACAATGTCCTCCTGGGCTCTGCTTACCAGGCATCTGGGTCATTACCTCCCCATCCAGTCCAGCTGATCCTAATTGCTATTTATAATACTAAGTAGTTAACAAGCTAAAACAAAATATTTGGCCGAGTTGATGATCTTTTCCCTTAGGCTATTTTTTTTTCCTTTTTGGGAATATGCCTTATACCAAATCTAACCTTTGATAAAAGTCAGTTACAAAATGCTGTATATTTCACTTTCTTCTCTACACCGAAGGATGCCGCTTTCTGTCTCTAATCATTTGTAGGTATCTGTGGTAGACGTCCAGTATGCACAGGACAAATCTTTTCTTAAAATATCCTTTAAAATATTATCCTACGCATTAAATTCAGGTTTATCTTCAATGAATTCAATGGGTAAATTGTGCTGTTTACTCAAATCTCCTCCCTCAATATTTTTCTATATTTAATCTAGTTTTAGGAATGTGTTTAATAATTCTAATGTCTAAACTGTATGGTAATCTGAGATGCTCTGAGGAAAGTTCAGTGTGTGTTTCACTCAGTATGACTGTTTTAAAATTTGGTATGATGGTAATGACTTCAGATTGCCAGGGTTCAAATCCTAATTCTGCAGTGACTTTAGACAAGTCATTTACCGGTAGTTTTGTTGCGCTTCTTGTTCCTTTTGGAACAATAATGCTGCCAATGAGATAAGTTAATACATGAAAAGTTATGTAGATGAGATAAGTTAATACATGTAAAGTTATGTAGATGAGATAAGTTAATGCATGTAAAGTGCTTTAAAAAAGTATACCCAGTACATAGTAAGTTTTAAATTAGTAAGCTATTGCTATTGCTGTAGTTGTTCATCTGTAACTACTTATTGCTAAAAGTATCAATGATAGTTTCAATTCATCATTATGAAGTCATTTTTTTTTTAAGAGAACCTTATTGGGCATTTGAATACAAAGCTATACTTTAGAAACCTTAATCTTACAAAATTCATGAACAGGGACATTAAAAAAAACAGACACACACAAAAAATAGATAACCTAACCATGTGATATAAGAGATAGCAAACAATAGTGTTGGTAGAGAGGCTAAGGTCAAGAGGCTAGTAATAGTGGCTCTAGTGAGGAGAATTAAGATGAACATGACAGGGAAGTACAAATGCGTCAAGGGAGTTATAACAGAAATTACAATTCCAAGAATTGTACTTTCCCAAGAATCTGACATATCATGCAGCTCTAACCTATTCCCATCATTCTCACAAACAGAATTCCAAAGCACACAGGGCAGAGGTCCTGTCCTGATCACATGGCCAGGAAGGAAATGAGTCAGAAGTAGATGCCAGAACGCCTTGTCCTATCCCCAGAGATTCCATTTACCACATCAGGATGACTTCATATGTTTGAAATCTTACGTTAAAACTGTCAAGACTGCATGTTGAAAGCTTCATCATATAAGCATTACACTGACAAGACTACCCAAAGACTACAAGATTTAATTCTGAGACCTAATTGGCCGGAAAAGTCCTTATCGATAACACATTCTATCAACCTTCTTGATGATTTGCTCATTCTTTGTTTTATGAAACACAGCTTTTTCCTAATTAAGCCTCCTTGCAGAATATAGAGATGATGAACTACACCTTGAGAAAGCAAATCTGCTTTTCCTGAGAGCCCCATGTTCTTAAGGAACTGAGGCAACGAAGCTGAACATAATCCAGTCCTCCTTCTCCAGCTGAGCTTTCATTTCATACTTCACTACAGTTCCTCTAATCCCCACTTTCTCCTTGGGTTGCAGTGTATGCCAAACACACAGCATGTTGAAAATCCCTGCTGATCTGCTGAGATGCTACACAGTGCATGGCAGAGTTCGGCAAGCATGTGTACTAAGAGCGTTTTTTTGAAAGATCTAAATAAAATCGAACCTGTGTTATATTAGTTTTACTCTGTTGTTGGAGCCACTAAATCTTCTTGCTACTCCCAGGAGTGCCCCTTCATTGAACAGGCATCACATCCTAACTGGGATCTGACCAAACAGCTGGATTTATAATGAGGCATTAAACATGCACTGATTTCCTTACACGCAGGCGCGCGCGCACACACACACACACACACACACACAGCATCCTGCAGAAACAAGACTTACACATGAGTGCTTGACAAGCTATTTCTCATGCTGACCTGGGGTCAATGATGTCAGAGAAACTATTTCTGAAAAGAGCTCAGAGTGGGAGTGAACAATCAGGCACAACAATAATGAGTAGCTCTTGAAGGTCACAGCTGTTGAGCAGCTAATTGTAACTTGAAAAGCTGAGTCCCACGTTATTAATGATCTTGCTGATAAACTTTTTTCTCACTCCAAATCATACAAATTTTCATTCTCACTTCAGAGATACCAAGAGCTGCTCTGGCTATAAACTCAAGACTTTTCCTGTCTCGATGCAGTCAAGCATGTCGGACTGTCTCCCTTCTCCACACACTCAGTGTAAACTGGTGACCATCACATAAATCAAAGTACACCTTCTAACTCCAAGATCTTGCCTAAGGGAAAAGATCATCAACTCGGCCAAATATTTTGTTTTAGCTTGTTAACTACTTAGTATTATAAAACAGACTAAAAGAAATGAAATCAGTAATATACTCAGAGAGTCAAAATGATCCTTTCCTTACTTTACATGCTTGTGATAAAAAACATATCACCTTCATTTTAAAACACGGACACTATAATAAATACTTTAAAGTTAAGTTATGGGAGGTGACAATAATACTTCCACAGGGTAACAAAAATATACAGGAGCATAAAAATAACTGTTTTTCTCAAAAATGAAGGGCAACGTGTTGCAAAAATCTACTCTAATAAATGAGTAATATGCAAATTAACCATCACTCCCAGACACCCTCCAGCCAAGCCACATTCCCAACCAATCAGAGTGGCTGTATACAAATTAACCCAGCCAAGATGGAGGCCGGCAGCCACGGAGCTAGAGCAAACAGGAGGCTTCCGTTGCAACTGCCTGCCTAGGCTGGCTGGGCCTCTGCTCACAGCAACAATGTTTTAATTATAGAAGCCACAGAGCTGAAGCAAACAGGAGGCTTCGTTACCTGCCTAGGCCTCTGCTCAAGGTAACAAAGTTTCAATTATAGGAGATAAATAAACTCCAAAACCTGATTCCAGCCAGGCTCACTGGGACCTTGGGTCAATGGGAGCTGGGGGCAGCCTGAAAACAGCCCTCAGCCCTTCAGCCAGGCTGCCCAGGCACTCCAGTAGGGGCCTGAACCCTGAAGGGGCTTGTGGGCAGCCTGAAAATGGACCTCAGCCCTCATCCAGGCTGGCCAGGTACCTCATGGGGTGAGGGTCCCCACTGAGGGCTTGGCCAGCCTACAAACAACCATCAGCCCTTCACCCAGGCTGTCCAGGAACGCAAGCAGGTGGACATCCTCTAAGGGGTCCCAGACTGCGAGAGGGCACAGGCCGGGCTGAGGGACCCCTCTGAGTGCACAAACTTTTGTGCACTGGGCCCCTAGTAACAGAATATTAGGCATACTATTTAAAAAGTAGAGAGTGCATCACATATGGGAATTTTACTCCACCAAGAATCCCAAATGATGATTTAAATCAGGGTTGCTCTCCTCTGGGCTTCATTTTTTATTTTACCTATTGATTTATAATTTCCTCCCAAGTAGGAGTGAAATCTTCAAATTTCTATTCTCTATCTAAACAGAGCCATTTATTTATACACAGTGGGTTCATAATAAAAGTTTGCTGAATGGAGGAAACAGAATGCTTTAATTAGGATATCGTTCCAAGTGGAGGGCTGTTCCCTGCTCTCACCACTGCAAGCCACTAAGGCTCTTGAATGAACCCCTGAGGCTGCCACAGAATGATGCAAACTCTCACCTTCCTCCTGTCCTCCTCCCCTCAACATCCCCAAGGGGATCAGTAAGCAGCTTCCAAAAGGCCCAGAAGCAAACAAGTCAATGGCAGCTGTTAATTCAGTGCAAGTTAGACGAGGAGAAAACTTGTCTCCTGCAGGGTAGAGGTGGGAGCAAAGCATATGATTATTTTGCTGAGATTCAGGTCTGTGAAAGAACATGTGTACAAACATGAACACTTGCCCTAGCCATGTAGCTCAGTGGTTAGAGCGTCAGCCTACAGACTGAAGGGTCTCAGGGAAGATTTCCCATGAAGAGCACATACCTCAGTTGCAGGCTCAATTCCTGGCCCTCATTGTGGTACAAGCAGGAGACAACCAATGGATGTTTCTCTTTCACATTGATGTTTCTCTCTCTCCCCCTCCCTTCTACTCTTTCAAAATAAAAAAAAAATAAAAAGGAAAAAATATCCTCAGGTGAGGATTGACAAAAACAAAAAAAAAAGCCACCAACAAAAATAAGCACACTCATTTTATTTGCTTTTATTTCCTTAATAGCCTCATCATGATATGCCATACAAGCATGGTGATACTTAGCTACTTCCTGCTTTTATAGATGGTAGTCTACAGATCATAAATACTTTGCTGTCTGCATTATTATTAACACACAATTAAATATTAATTGAGTAAGTAGCAGGAGCCATAATGTTAAAAATATTGGCAAATACATTTCCTTATCTCAAGAATTTTATAACAAAGGAGTAAAAGACACATATAAACATAACTATAACACGATATTATGATAAGTTCCCTAATACAATTAAGTGCCAAGTCTTACCATCTACACTTGTAACAATTCCTAGAAACTGCCAATAATACACAGATCAATACATTTTCATGACTCATCTCTTCATAAATCTACAAAAATGAGGAAGTTTCCATGAAGCCAAGTTATTTAATCCCCTATCAAATCTCTTGATATTTTTTAAATTATTGTGGTACCAAGCAGGCTGGCAGTACCATCCCCTATCCCCACCCCTCACCCCCAGTAGTATCGGATCATCTAGGCAGGGTGCAGGGAGACCTGAAAAATGAATAAATATATTAATCCCATCCCTTTAAAACTGGATCATATCATAAATGCAAAATTCCAAAGGACAAAATCTGTCTTCCCACAGTCTGTTCACCAAACTCAACACCTAGCTATGGAATTTTCTAGCCGAAAAACAAAAAAAACAACAACAACAAAAAAAACAACACACACACTCTGAAATAAGCAATGTTGCCCTAAAAACAATTCAGACACCCATATATTCAGGGCAGATTTAATTGTTGTTGAGTGGGAGCACACTCAGTTACTCTGTGGTAAAATTATTAGTGATCAATCTTGAAAGTCCCAAGGAACAGAAATGCTCTCCAGATTTTCTTCCCTTCCCTCTACATCCACACTAACCTTTCTAGAACAATTCACACACTGATGCATTTTTCTCTCTATAGGCGATAACCAAATCTAGTGCTAGAGATCTGATTTACTTTCCTTCCCATTTTTCCCAAAATCCCTACAGAACTGGCTCAGGAACACCTGAAAATATATCATCATGAAAACTACAATCATTACCTCCTCAGAAACCAGTGCTCCTTGCCAACTATTTAATTCAGTGTACAGATAAGGAATATATGCACAGGTTGAACACACAGCTGTAAAATATTTCTAAAATCACATACAATGATTTCAAAGCCTTTTATTTAATATACTCCATTTAAAAAGAAATTAATAAAAGTGCTTTTAGTTTTTCCACTTTAAGAAGACAGTCACAATGTCTCAGTTATGTCGCCCCAAGTATAAATTAAAACTGTAATTTCACACATTTCAAAGCAGTTAATGCCTACATTTATATTCAATTTCTATTTAGATCTATTTTAAATGAAAAAAAAATGCACTTGTCTTCAGGGTAGTAGTCATGTGAATAGACTCAAGAAAGTAAAAAGCTTTAAATATTTCTCATAAATGTCAAAGAATCTTAGATTTGGCAAGGGCTTTACAGATAACAGCCAATCCACTCATGTTATAAATGGGACATTATACAATTTACCTCAATTTACATAGTTCTACAAGTAGCAGATGGTGGATTAATACTAAGGTGACTATATACATTATCAACCAAATCAGGACACTTTTGAGAATGAAAGAGAATACCCTTAGGGATGACTGCAGGACAACAGGTGTACACCAGGTCTCTCTGGGGGAACTAGGACATATGGTTAGCCTAACGGTAGCACATGCAATGTGTATTTGCTGTTTTAATTGGGAATCTTCAACCTGCTACAGAGACAAGAAACAAATCAGATAGATAAACTCTGTGTATTCAATATACATAATGTATTGGCAAGTAACCCAGGAGACATAGGCAGAATTCACAAGATGTATTAAGAATAGGGAGTAAGTTAGTAATCCACAGACATATGATAGAAATAATGGAATGTAGATCTCTTTAGTATTAATAACAAAAAAAATGGAACAAATTAGAATTTTAATTAGAAACGGATGCAATGACCATAAACCTTAAATATTCATAAAGCTTCTTGATTGACAGATATTTATCCCTAAGTCTGCCTCCTTTAGGGACATCCATTGTGGCTCCTTTCTGGCCCCATATGTTCTCTGCTTGAGAAACACAGATAGAAGCCATAGCAGCTCTGCATGTTAAACAGTGAGCTACAGCTCTGGTCAGGTGTACGAGTTTCTGCAGCTCTCCAATAAAGTAAGCCTATTTTACTATTGAGTTTCCTTTCTTACCTGGGCTTTGTAACCACAACATCAACAGAAATAAGTTGATGAGACAGACATGATTCAGCAGATACTGCGTAAAACAAAGTTAACAAAGTGTGATCCTTCCATCCATCCCATGGACCCTAACCTTGTACACCTATCCAAGAGCATTTTCTTTTCTTTTCTTTTTCAAACGTGCCATATTGTTATTGATTTTAGAGAGGAAGGGGCAGGGAGAGAGAGAGAGAGAGAAACATCGATGATGAGAGAGAATCATTGATTGACTGCCTCCTGCACACCCCATAATGGGGATCAAGCCTGCAACACAGGCATATGCCCTGGACTAGAATCAAACACTAGACCTTTTAGTCCACAGGCTGATGCTCTATCCACTGAGCCAAATCAGCTAGGACCAGGAGCATTCTTCTTGAAGCTCGCTATGGAATAAATAAACCACAAGTTTCCAGAATCTTAGAGTCTTGTCTGTGGGCTTTTCAATTCACAGCCTCTGTTACAGCTTGCCTAGTCATTTACGTAGAGATTATTATTGTGTTAATAAAAATCACCACACAACAGCACATACCTCCAAAATCCAGTTAATTAATATGTTCATTGAACAAATATGAGTATCTTCCACACAGCATGCTCAATTCTAGGTGCTCGGAATTTAAAGACAAAAGACACAGCCTTTGTTTTTAAACAGAGTCCTAGATGAGGCAACAGACAAGGTATAATAATGTTGTCCTAGCCCAATCTCCAGAGTTCAAGGAAGGCTTCCTTGAGGAAGTGACACCAGAGAATATAAAAGGATAAGACAGAACAGAACAGCAAAACCACAACTCATTAGCACTGTTTCTCACTGCACGTTACAACATTTTCTAGTTAACTGATGTGGATTAACTCATGTAATACAACCCTGTGAGTTATTATTGTTATTGGTCCTATTTGAAAAATAAGAGAAGGGAGGCATCTAGCAACTCGAGGAGTCAGGACAGAAAGCCAGGCATTGGCCCAAGAAACCACCCTCTTAATTACTAAACGATACTGCCTCACATACCCCAAGTGCTAAGAACTAAAATATGACTGGGCGTTAGAAAGGCAAAAAAGGTGAGAAGTACATGGTAATGAGAACCAAACTACGACAACTGCCACAGTTTAACAGAACACGGCATGGGTGCCAGGAATGTAAGAGATGAAGCTGCTCAGTTTGGCAGGGCCAGAAAATGAGACGACTAAAGCTCCTCCCAAAACACACTTGCCACATGGCCCCCTAAGTCAAAGTCTGAATCACAATCTTATAAGGAAACATAAATACCCATCTGTAGCATGAACAACCAAAACCAAAAAAAACAAACCTTGAAATGTTCAATTAATAAGTTTTCTTTTAATTGACAGCAGCATCTTATACAAATTCCACATTCTCTGAACTATAACACAAAACAAATAACATTTTTAAGAATTTACATCTAAAGTAGAGTTCGAATCCACTCATCTGCTTAATGGCACTTAGGCTGTTTCCAAATCTCAGCTATGGTAAACTGTGCTGCTATGAACATAGGGATGCATATATCCTTTCCAATTGGTGTTTCTGGTTTCTAGGGATATATTCCTAGAAGTGGGATCACTGGGTCAAATGGGAGTTCCATTTTTAGTTTTTTGAGGAAACTCCATACTGTTCTCCACAGTGGCTGCACCAGTCTGCACTCCCCCCAAGACTGCAAGGGGGTTCCCTTTTCTCCACATCCTCAACAGCACTTGTTGATTTGTTTGTTTGTTGATGATAGCCATTCTGACAGGAGTGAGATGGTACCTTATTGTTGTATTGATTTGTATGTCTTGGATGATTAGTGTCTTTGAGCATGTTTTCATATGTCTCTTGGCTTTCTGTATGCCCAGTTTTGAAAAGTGTCTATTTAGGCCCTTTGCTAATTTTTTCACCGGGTTATTTATCTTCCTTTTGTTAAGTTGTACGCGTTCCCTATAAATTGTGGAGATTAAACGCTTATCAGACATAATGTGAGCAAATATGCTCTCACATGCAGTGGGCTTTCTTGTTGTTTTGTTGATGGTTTCTTTTGCTATGCAGAAGCTTTTTATTTTAATGTGACCCAGTTGTTTATTTTCTCCCTAGCTTCCAGTGCCCTAGGAGCTGTATCCGTAAAGATATTGCTATGACACATGCCTGATATTATGGTGCCTATGGATTCTTCTAAGATTTTTATGGTTTCCAATCCTATGTTTAAGTCCTTTATCCATTTTGTGTTTATGCATGGTGTAAGTTGGTGGTCTAGTCCAACCTCAGAGGAAAGGCAGGGGAGGGGGGAGAGTAAGAGATCAACTAAAGGACTTGTATGCATGTATATAAGCATAACCCATGGACACAGACAGTAGGGGGTGAGAGCATGTGCTGAGAAGTAGCAAAGGCCAGGAAAAGTTCAATGGGGGGGGGAAAAGGAGACATATGTAATACTTTCAACAAGAACAAATTTAAATAATAAAAATAAGAAATAGAGTTTTACTCATGGGTTACCCCTATTTCTACTGTTTAAATCTCACACATATGTAAGCCTATGAATATGCACCATGCATATGTAAGTCAACTAAAAATGAGGTAATTGCGAAATCAGATCTCATACATACATCTCTTCAACAATATACTATGGTGTCATAGATGTTTATTTTAAGATGGCAAACAAATTTGTATAACAGGAAAAATATTTTTTTTTTATTTTACTAGGTAAGGAATAAACCAACAAAACAGATATATTCATAGGCCATTCAAATAATATCATCCAATTATAAATTTTTCTACTGCTATAAATAATCATATTATTTACTATAGATGAGACCAAATTTATAAATATTAGATGAACAATTGTACAATTTCCCTTACAGAAGTGAAACTATGGAAATAAATTAATTTTACAAGACAAACAGTTTCTAATAAAGATAAGAGTTCAATCTGTTTTGGAATCCCTAAGATTTTTAGAGAATAAAAGATTTAATACTTTTTAACAAACAATTAAGGTGGATATAATATTTATGTGGCTAAGAAAATGTGCTGCATATAACGTTAATTTATTTTTTCATATTTTAAGGCTAATTTGAGAAACATATCATTAATAACAAATATTTTTTAAAAATATATATTTTTATTGATTCAGAGAGGAAGGGAGAGGGAGAGATAGATAGAAAGATCAATGATGAGAATCATTGATCTGCTGCCTCCTGCCACACCCCACACAGGGAATCGAGGCTGCAACCTGGTCAGGTGCTCTGACAAGGAATTAAATCATGACCTCCTGATTCATAGGTTGACACTCAACCACTGAGCCAGGTCAGAGTATAATTCTTATATTTCAAACTGATTTAAATATTTAAACAAGCCTTCACTTTTTTTGTTATAATCTATATAACGATATCTAGAGTCATCCACTTAAAGCTTATTACAATGTACAATATTTAGTTTAATTGTTAATTCCCAAGTCTGATAAAAAAAATTGCCCAGTGTTTTGCCTAGCTGGTATTGCTCAGTGGTTGAGTGTTGACATATGAACCAGGAGGTCATGGTTTGATTCCTGGTCAGGGCACATGCCTAGGTTGTGGGCTCGATACCTAGTATGGAGCTTGCAGGAGGCAGCCAATCAGTAATTCTCTCTTATCACTGATGTTTCTCACTTTTCCTTTACCTTTCTCTCTGAAAATAATAAAAACTATCTAAGTGTTTTTCTAATAATCTCAAAAAGTATTATAACCTTACAGAAATGAACATTTTAAAACGTCTTTATATAATTTTAATGAGTGTTCACACTAACACTAACTGTAGCCTGATGATTTACAATTAACCAATGATTAAAAAAGAAACAGTCAACAAAAATTTCAAAAATAGAGAAATTCACTTAAATTTAGTCATGGTTTCTTAATACAATCATATCTAATCTAATAAAAGAGTAATATTAAAATTGACTGTTTCTACGGGACGCCTAAGCCTTGCTCACCAGACAATCAGGGCGGTTGTATGCAAATTAACCCAGCCAAGATGGAGGCCGGCAGTCACAGAGCTGGAGTTAAGCAGGAGGCTTCCGTTGCACCAGGAGTAAACTGTCTGCTGGCCGGCTGGGCTTCTCCCAGCTCCAGGCAACATAGTTGCAGTTACAGAAGCCACGGAGCTGAAGCAAACAGCAGGCTTCCATTGTACCAGCGATGGAGGAAACTGCCTGCCTAAAGTCTATTAAGGCAACAGTGTCAATTATAGAAGCCACGGAGCTGAAGTCAACAGGAGGCTTCATTACCTGCCTAGGCCTTGACTTAAAGGGACAATGTATCAATTATGGAAGATAAATAAACCCCAGAAACATGCTTCTAGCCAGCCTTGCTGGGGCATTGAGTCAATGGGAGCCGTAGGCAGCCTGAAAGCCTGAAAACAGCCCTCAGGCCCGCACCCAGGCTGGCCACACCCCAGTGGCGTGAGGGACCCCCACTGGGGGGCTTGGCCTTCCTGCAAACAGCCATCAGCCCCTCACCCAGGCTGGCCAGGTATCCCAGTAGGGACCCAAAACCTGAAGGGACTGTGGGCAGCCTGAAAACGCCCCTCAGGTCCTCACCCAAACTGCCCAGACACCCCAGTAGGGACCCAAAACATTAAGGGAGTGTGGGAAGCCTGAAAATGACCCTGAGCCCGTCAACCAGGCTGGCCACACCCCAGTGGGGTGAGGGTCCACACCGGGGGCTTGACCAGCCTGCAAACAGCCTTCAGCCCCTCATCCAGGCTGACCAGGCACGCCAGCAGGTGGACATTTCCAGACGGGTCCCAAACTGCGAGAGGGCAAAGGCCGGACTGAGGGACCTCCCAAGTGCACAAATTTTTGTGCATCGGGCCCCTAGTATACTCATAAACCCAATTCTCTATTATTTGCTCTACTTATATATATCAAGCATTTGAGAAAGATGTTTCACTAATTATTATTGAGACTCAAAAACACTTTCATTTTCTCATGCTCTGTCATCATTTTATTACGTATGGATGGATTATCTATGGATTAGCATTAGAGGAAGCTGCTAGAAGGGCAATGCATAAGAAAAGTTTGGGATTTCCTTTCAATTCACCAATTGTACCAAACTACCAGTATGATTTGATCACCTTCGGTAGTTTATAATTTTGCCTTCTCTAAATGTAAGTGTAACCCCAGAGTATCTTCTTGCCCATTCTCTTCTCTGCTTTAGCAATCTCATAAATGCCAATGGTTTTAACTACCACCATTATGCTAAAAGTTCCTAAACTCTATTACTAGCAATTACTTTTCTCTTGATATTTAGATTCACATGTTTGAGTTTGCTTCACATTTACACCACTAACTCAATATTTCCGGGACCAAACTCACCAATTTCCCCCCATTAAAAGCCAAAGCTTCCTGCTGAATTCTAATCCTGTCAATGGTAACACCCAGTCACCTAGGCATCTTTGATTCTTCCCTCATCCTCACCTCTTGCATCCAATTAGCAGCCAGGCACTGCAATTTCAGTCTGTGTGCATTTCTCATATCACCCCTCTTCTTTCCATCCCTATTGCTATCTCCCAGGTTCAGGCACTCATTACCTTCCACCCTACAGTAAGAACCTAACTGATCTCTCCACTTTCAAGTCCCTCTCTACCCTAAAATTTCCCACAAAATCCTCACAGGTTCTAAACTGCAACTCTGATCGGGAGCTTCCAAAGAATCCCAACCACAGACAAAATTATGTACAAAGCCTCACCCTGACATTTAAGACTACCTACAAAATACTTACAACCTCTCTTTCAAACTTTCTGGCTCACTGCTTCTTTCCTCAAGTTCTTACTGTTGGTTAAACTATACTATCCGTTGTCTAATGAAAACGTCTTAATTTTCTCCAGCTACAGTGTTCTTCACACATAATTCAATTACGGAACATCCTCTTTCTTCCAGCATCTCCCATCTGTGCTTGCAAATGATCCAAGGGATTTTTTCAAGAGTTAGTTAAGGTATCACATTATCTTCCCCTCTTCCCTATCCCCATCCCACACCAAGAATGCCTTTCCTCCTTCTTTAAAGTACTATAGCACTTGCATGACACCACAGTTCACCAAATCAGAGTCAAGTTAATACTGGATTGGCTATTCTGTCACCAGCAGTAGGCTATAATTCCTGGAGGAAAGACAGCCTTATAAAGCATTCTATGTATATTAAAGCTACAACAAATATGTGAATCAAACTGAGTTATTTTCTTTCTTGAACATTTATACTAAATGTTCACCTACTTAAGCTATGAACCCGTGAATACGCTTAAAATATAAAGCTAGGATTTTAGAACATTTCTTTGTCTCTTCCCGAAACTACCAGTAATCAGAAACATTAATGAGTAAATTCACTGAAAAAATTTTATGGATGTCCACTACATATCTCTGGTATGATTATTACCAAACAGAAAGCCAAAAAACAAAATAAAACAAAAAAAAAACAACAACTGTGTAAATGGTTGCAGGTAACACTGACCAGGCCTTAAGAGCTAAATGCATAATTACATTTAATATATTTATGTGTGATAATCACAACTATATATACTTCCATTACACCACTATATGGATGAGATAGTACATATATTTAAAATGTAAGTCCTGTGTCTTGGTTAAAACAGTTAATATATGGTAAAGCTGTGAATGAACTCAAACCCCTCTGACCTCAACGTTCCTATAGTAACTGCAGTTCCACACTACTACCCTCTACGTAGCAGTAAAAGCAAAACAGTAAAGATTTAAAGATATATCTAATAACAAAAAATGGCTTCTTAAGAAGAAATAACTGGGGAAAAACAACATTTAATTAACTATATATACAAAAGAAAGATAGAGTGTCTGACAAAGTTTCTGTTCTGTAAGTAGACCTATATGATTAATGCAAAATCTAAAAACACAGATATGAGCCTATCTATGAAAGCATGATGTCCTATACACAACAATACCTACCTTTCCTCTCCCTTTCATCTTAATTTGGGGTTAAGCCTTCTATAAATATAATGGAAGTTTCCTCTCAATACTAGGTAAACTTCAGATCTCCTGTACTACCATACATCTTTTGATTTGAAGGGAAACAGAAGAAAAAGAAAGAGACTTCCTAATAATTAGCTACCTTATTCTGAAAAGCATCTGTCACTGGGAGTGTAAAATTTGCTCCTTTGGAGCATATATACAATTATCTTCATGTGGCAGATATTAATGAAACAACCTATAATTTAATTAGTAAATTCCTAATTAAATCCAGGAAATGAAATGATTTTTTGCATTAAATGTCAAAGTTTAGCATTTATTTTCCATTATTCATATCCTTTGTGAAAAGAAAAAATGTAATGATGAGAAATACACTAATTTTCATAAGTATTTTGAAAAGCTATTTCATACTTCTCAGATGGGAAGGGAAAATAAACTGTAATTTATGCCAATAAAAACAAAAGACTTTATTACATTTTCCTTTAAATACTTGAAGGCCAAACTCACTAACACATTATTTTCAATTGGATACATCATTCTGGTATTGATTACTTTTAGGAAAGAAACAATACCCTAAAGAAATGCTTTTAAATAATGTTTAGGGCTGCACAGCTCTTTTTTTTTTTTTTTAACCTCAATACTTTACTTCCCTAGATACCTATTGCCCTTCTCACATCCTGTATAATAAAAGGGTAATATGCAAATTGACCCTAATAGCAGAACCACTAGGAATGACTGGTCGCTATGACACACACTGACCACCAGAGGGCAGATGCTAAATGCAGGAGCTCCCCCTGGTGGTCAGTGCACTTCCACAGGGGGAGCTCTGCTCAGCCACAAGCCAGCCTGACAACTGCCAGTACAGTGGTGGTGGTGGGAGCCTCTCCTGCCTCCTCAGCAGCACTCAGGATGTCTGACTGCAGCTTAGGTCTGCTCCCCGCTGGCAAGTGGACATCCCCAAGGGCTCCTGGGCTGCCAAAGGGATGTATGACTGCCAGCTTAGGCCCAATTTCCTGGGAAGCTGGTCTAAGCCAGCAGGTGCACATCCCCGAGGGTTTCCAGACTGCGAGAGGGCACCGCCCGGGCTGAGGGGCACATTCCCTCCCCTTCCCCCCGCAAGTGCACAAATTTTTGTGTACTGGGCCTCTAGTATAAATATAAGGACCTATTTATACATAACAATTTTATGAGTGATGTGCAAATAATGCATTTTGCATATCAATTATACCTGACATTTTGTCTGAACTGGTAAATCTCTGAAAGACACAAATAAATGTAAACAGGGGCTTTTATCCGAAATAATATTATATTGTCATATAAACCAAGAAGCTAACAAGGACTTTGAAGGCCACATTATATTATTCTCTTGCAGTAATAGTTATATCAAAAAAGCTGAGCTCATAAAACGAAAGGTTTTCAATTTTCAATTGCCGTAGCAATACTAATCTCTGTTCTGTTACAAGTTCTTTCATCTCCTTACCTCCTCATGAATTCCTAGACTTTACCTACACACGTCAGACTGTAATATAATAACAAAATTAGAACCAGGTTTTCCAAAAATTTGGGAGTAAGGAGAGTAAGAACATGAGAACATGCCAGAAGTTCAACTCATCAAAATCAATATAAATGGCACTAAAAACATATTAAGAGTAACAGGTCTCAAGTTTTCTAATCATCTGGTTTTATCGAATGAAATTATGGAAGCCAGTAGAGATAAATTGTTCACCTCATCATGCACAGACACACGTTTCAGGCCACTCTAAATCAGAATCAGGGGGAGATTAAAAATTTTTCTGTCAGGAATAGTCTTAGGGATGGGTGAAATTGGAACAAAATCAACCCAATTCAACCTATATCGCATTTTTAGCTGAGCTGAAGGGGACCCAGGTTGTATACTACATTCCACCACATTCCATCATTTGCCAATTATCTAAAAGTAAGGGGCCATGGCTTGTCTAGTAAATTAACAGAACTTCCTTGGGCCTGAAGGGTAAAATATGTATGGGATGTGATTTGAAGTAAGAGAAAAATGTATTGCCTACTAATCTTATTTACTTTAAGTATATGTGTGGCTTATAGGCCTCAAAGAATCCTGTAGTTATCTCTCCCTGTCCTTCATTTATTCCAATGCCCAAAATTATCTAATCACATTGGTGAGTTCAAAGGGTAAAAAAACAATTGGCTCCATTCCCAAATCATTGTGCTATCAGTAATCCGACAAATGAGCTTTCATTCCCCCTTCCCTGCTTCTATCAGTTTATTATAACACCTTCATGTGTACAATTAGGTCAGCTTTCTGCAGCTACTGCAGCTTTCATTTCCTATTCTCTTAACTAATGAGATCATTACCATTTCCTTAAGACAAAGCATTGCTTTACATTGTCTGCAAGGAATATTGCTATTTTAATAATTAGTTTTAATTAGGCAAGAGTCATATAAGCTAAGATTCATTTTTTGAGGCACTCTCAAAAGACACATGAAGATTATTTTTGTTATTATTTTATTAAACTGTATGCTATGTTATGTTGTTAATGAGTGCAAGATGAGCAGATTACTCTCTAGCTGCCTTCCAAATTTTGACATGGAACATTCTACTAAGAACTAAATGAATATCAAATATATCTAGGCCAGCAGATCAGCTGTCTTTAACTGTTCAATTTATCTCCTTGCTATATGTATATATTGGAAATGCAAATACTATATAGTAAGAATCTTTTCAGCTGTTTCACAGAAACACTGGAGAGCTCATAATCAGATCTAATCTTGGCAGTACTACAGTCCTACTAGGTATTCCTAGGAAGTAGAAAGAAGGATTGAATGAAAATCCTAGCAGATGCTCTTTTGTTGCAGAATAGCTTATCACACCTACATCAAAACAAAATGGGTAACAAAAAATAGCACTAACTTTTTTTCTCTTTGATGAGAATAACTTATGCCCAACAAATAACACTTTTAATTATTTTTTTTCAGATTTTTATATTGTATTTAAATTATAGGTTCTTAAATTTGGGTCAGGAAGTTGAGCTTCTGTTCACAGGAATACATTAAAGAACTCATTTCTAAATTTTTCTGTAACAACACCATCCTTCCTTAGCAATATTTTCTGTCTCCTCTTACCTTCTGTAGCTGAGTAAGTGGTAATCTCTCAAGCCAGAAACTTGGTTGTCCTCTTTGGATTTTTCCTCTACATTATTCACACATCCAATAAATCTAAAATTCTTGGCATTTGGTCCTCATTAGCACTAATGTCACTCACTTCTTGAGTCAGGACCACCATCATTTGTTAAATCTAAATCAACAGAACAACTTCCCTATCTCCAGTCTTTAAGCCTCAAATGCAGGTAGTTGTTCACTTCCTCTAAGATTTACTTAATTATTCCCTTGCTGCCATCACAAAAAGTCTAAACTCCTCAAGATTTTACATCATGCCATGCTGATCAAGTGCTTGATGACTTCCCAGATCACTCTGGGCTAATGTGTAGACATTATTATTTGGACTTCTGTGCTCCAATCGTACTGAACTAGGCATTTGTGCTACTGTTTCCTGTCTATAGTAATAGCACGTTTCTTCCACCTGTGTATTTGCCTAACTACTACTTGTTTGTCAGGCCACAGCCTAGATACCACTTTATATTTAGGAGCGCTTTCTGTAAGACTGGTACATTCTATACTTTCCCCTGAAATAGGTGTTTCTGTTATTACCTCTTTGCTACACAAACACTGCTGTGCGGGTGAAGATCATTAAATGGTCACGGGCATGAATAATTAGCTCAGAAATATTGACCTAACCCAAGGGGGATTAAATTCCCATCTTGGAAATGTAAACTAAAGGGTAAGAAGGCAGTGCCAGTTGGTGGTTGGTACTAAGAGGAGTGTGGACATTTGGCGTGGCAGTCACAATGCTATGTAGCAGAGAAAGCTGATGGGAAGTCAGAGAACCAAAGAAGAATTAGGCCTATCTGGAGGGTGCAAGGTGATTCACTGATGTTATTTACTGATATATCCAAGATCCAGTACGCAAGAGTCTAGATTCCCATAAGAAATACAGATTCTGAAAACACAGTTCCCACAGTTAGCACTCCCCCTTATACACACGCGCACATGCACACACGCACACGCACATGCACGTGCACACGCTTCTATTAATTACTTTTACAGACAAGTCCCTTGACTCTTCGGGTACAGAGGAGAGGTATCCTTTAGCAAGCATTTGCCACACTGTACTCTTTTCTTGTTTCCCAATACCCACTGAGAGATCAAAATTATGAATTCTCCATCTTTGTTTTCCTGGCACATAGTGTAGTACCCAGCATACATTTGCACTCAACCCGTTATTGAAAATAATAATAAATAATGAGAGAAAAAATTAAATGGCGTTTTCTCCTTGCTTATAATTATAAAAGCATTTCCATCCACAAAAAACCCAAAATGGAGGAAAATGGGGGAAATGAATTACAGAGTTTTATTTGATTCTCTATAGACTGACAATACAGGAGTCCCTTGGAAAAGCATTTTGGCTCTTGCAAAAGGTAGAGTCTATGACTTGTAAAGATTGAAATGCTTTAGCTATATTCTGACAGAACACTTGTATAGACCCTGCACAACAAGCTTGTCACACCTGTAGCCCAAGGGCCACATGCAGCCCACAACAAATACTTTTGCGGCCCAGCCAATATAACGGTATGTAAGGAATCTATACTAATACAAAGGTAATAAGACCAGACAGAACAAACATCTTCTAGTCATCCTGTCCTCTTTCCAGACAAATCCATGGTGGCAGGAGCCAAGGTAGAGGAGACTAGGGGCAATCAGGCCAGCAGGGGTGGGCAATTAGGGGTGATCAGGCAGGCAGGCAGGTGGGTGAGCAATTAGGAGTCAGCTGTCCTAGATTTTGAGAGGGATGTCCGACTGCTGGTTTAGGCCCAATCCCTATGGGGTCCTGGATTGGAGAGGGTGCAGGCTGGGCTGAGGGACGCCCTCCATGCATAAATCTTGTGCACTGGGCCTCTAGTGTTTTAATACAAATTCTATAACAATTTTTACAATATCCTGTTATACATAATCCTATCTAATAAAAGAGTAACATGCAAATTGACCATCACAAGATGGCTTCCCCCATGTGGTCAAATATGGCCACCACAAGATGGCCAGCAAGGGAGGGCAGTTGGGAGAGACCCAGAACTGCAGGGGAGGGCTGTTGGGAGGGACTCAGGCCTGCAGGGGAAGGCAGTTGTGAGGGACCCAGGCTTGCAGGCAAGGACAGTTGGGGGGGACCATTCCGGCAGGGAGAGGGCAGTGAGGGACAATCAGGCCATTACAGGGGCAGTTAGGTGTTGATCAGGCTGGCAGGGGAGTTGTTAGGGCAATCATCAGGTGAGAGGTTGGGAGCCAGCAGTCCTGGATTGTGAAAGGGATGTCCCACTGCCCGTTTAGGCCCGATCCAGTCGGACATCCCTCAAGAGGTCCCAGATTGGAAAGGGGCAGGTTGGGCTTAGGGACAGCACCCCATCCCCCACTCCCACTCCGTGCATGAATTTTGCGTACCGGGCTTCTAGTCCTATATAATAAATAGGTAATATGCAAATAGACCCTCACTCCATCACACCATCACAAGATGATTCCAAGGCAGAGGCGGGTTTAGTGTAATGAGCCGTAACAAGCGATCAGCATGGACCTGAGGCTGAGTGGCACCGGCCCGGGGTGGGGGACCTGAGGCTGCACCCCCTTCCCTGCTGCCAGGCTGGGGTACCTCAGGCTGTGCCCCCCGCCCCAGTACTTGTCTTGAGGACCACAGGGTGTGCCCCCCTCGCAGCAGGGCTTGATGGAGGCCCTGAGGCTGCACAACCTGCCTGGTGCCAGGCTGAGGATCTGAGGCTGCAGCCCGCCCCTCCAGTCAGGGTTGATGAGGGTGGGGCCAGCCAGGTTTGGGTCTCATGCAATTTTGAGGTGCATGCAGGTGGGCAGGGACTTTACTCTGGGTCCCGCGGCATGCCTCAGAATCTGACAGGAGGAATATTTTCATATACATTTTACTAATTTTGTTTCATCTCTGACACTTCTATTATAGAGAAAGGACAAATAGTAATATTAAAATATTTCCTCTAATTAATTACCCTTTAATGTGCACAAATTCCGTGCACTGGGCCACTAGTTATTAATAATGAACTACAAGTTTCGCTAACAAACGATTGCTATAGTAGTGTATTCATTTCCTTTACGCGCCTTACTCGCAGGCACACCATTTCTCTCCCCTATTTCTAGCAGTGAATATTTTAGCAGCTAATTGCCACGTCATTAGTCTTGGACTGAATTGTTTGATGTGCGCAACAGGAAATATTTCGCTTTTGGAGAACAAGAAAAATAGGTTTGTTTGTGTTACACTTACTAATTTGTGCAGTTATTCAGTGTCTGGTAAGTTAATGTTCAAGAAAAATATTTTTATTAAAATGTTCTATTATTTCATGTTAACGATTACTCATTTATTTCAGCCCTTTGCATTCAACATGTCTCTATTGAAATAAACCTATGTTTCTATGAAAATTGAAGCTTTTGTTTTTTCTGTGGCCCACATAAACTTAAACCTTGTTTATTTGGCCCGTGTTAGCCTTTGAGTTTGACATGCTTGCTGCACACTATATGTGCCTAGCAGGGGGGTTATCTGAAGATCATCTCAATGAACTGTATATGCAACTTATGAAAATCACAATTACAGCATAGTAAGTGATGATAAAAACAAAACACAGTAACATTCTTTTAGCTTCAAGGAAAAGTCTTGATATCTAGTCATTACCTGGGCAATCTGCCCTCAGACTTCCTTCTGCTTTAATATTCTAAAGAGAAGCATGTCTTCTCTGAACAATGTTTTTCTTAAACCCCTTATGCTTTGCTGCTCTACTGTGAAGTCCTAATTCTTCTGAATCTAAACGCTCATTAACTCTCAAGAACTATTAGCTATCTGGAGTCAAATGAATGAAAAGGGGGGGAAAAGAGTAAAGTTTACATACCAATGAAAGGGTTTTTATGTTTTGTTTGTTTTGTTGAGTTGTTAAGGCTGTTTTAATTGGGTTTCTTACTTGCTTGTTTGGCTATCGGTAGAACAAATAAGGCTTAACAATTTTTAAAGTAAAATCAATTTCATTTTTCAATCAGATTGTATTAACCTTTATCTTTATTGCTTATATTTATTGATGAGTTTTCTGTAACTTTAAGTATCTGGTTTTTATAATAGACTTGTTTTTGTTTGAGAAAGGTGTGGAAGAGTGGAGTTTACTGACATTTTCTTGTTTGCATTCTTCCATGTCTTTTCAATTTGAAGAGCTGAAGGTAATATGGTATCTTATATTTCAATTTCACTTTTAATACCTGTCCAAATGCTGTAGCTCTATATACGATTGTTACCATCATAACTAGCTAGTTTATTAATATTAATAGAAAAAATAAAAGGCAAGGTCAGACATTATAAGCATGCTCATCTGAGCAGCTTCTGTTGGAAGCTCAACTTTATACTTCAGTACAAAGGAAGCCACCAGTCCATTCCCTGCAGATACTGGGAAAGGGATCAAACAAAAGGGTAAATGGGCACATACGCAGTGAAGTTGAGGTGCCACAGGGAAGACAGTCTAGCCAGTGGAACCATGGATTGCCTAGAGGGGTGGAGCCACTGCAAGGACATGAACTCCCAAAGGATTCATTTGTTAAGCTCCTAATTAAAATTACCCCCCAAAAGGAAATTTTTCTGTCTTATTCCTCTTGTTTCTCGTGCATTGCTCCTGCTTCCTTGCACCTGCTTCTTCAGGGGCCTGCGCTAGCCTGCACATGGTCTTAGAAGCGCCATGGCCATAACCCCACACTCAATGGACTGGATCTTGGAGCACAAGCTAAGCTAGCCAGATGCTGGACTAGACTGCTTTAATATAGAGCGAAGACTCTTGGCAGTGGCTTCAATCCCAGCTCTGCTTGAAGATGAAATGGGGCTCTTTCCATGGTGAGATGGAGGGAGAGGGGACCTTGGAATGGAACCCCCTTATTTTCACATCATCAATAAAGCTTTTCATGATACCTGATCCTCCCTTGGGGTCCAGAAATTCTTGTTCCCATGGCACCCCAAGAAGATGACAGGATCTTCTGTATTAGGAAAGATCATGGTCTGACACACTTGCTTGCTCTTCCTTGTTCGTCCTATGGAACACTCAGAGATGACCTTCAGTTGCCCTGTGTCTCACTGATAAAATTAGTTTTTCAGAAAAACAACTTCCCAAAAGTATAGTCTCATCATAACAGATTAACACAATTCTGTTGGCTCCTTTTAAATCACATTTACCTCAGTATCCATTTATGAGATCACATGAAGGCTGCCTGGGACCATCCTTTCCATTTCTATCCAGAACAGAATAGAATGTTTCTATTTTTGAACTGATATAAAAATATAATTCATAACCCATTGCACACTGCAACTTTCCACATCCATGGCAAAAAGCAAAATCTCATATTACGGAAAAATCTCATTAAGCTTTAAAGGTTGGGGAATGTTTAAATTCAGCCAACTCTTTACTAAAAGTTCTATAGGGGGAAACTATTGTAAATGACTAACATTCTAAACTTTTTCATAAGGCAGAAGTCTCAGTAGGTGGGGGTGGTGGTGTGTGTGTGTGCGTGTGCAGGCACACATGTGTCCGTATTTATGTTCACTGCTGATTTAAATATTCACATCATCTACTCAAAAATTAAACTTCATTTCTGGACTTCTATTTCATTAGTATTAGAAATTGTAAGAATGCATTTGCATTGGAGTAAATTAATCAATATTAATTTTATATAATTTTATATAATTTTAGAGTATAAATCAGAAGTTAAAACTTTCTGGGAGGAACATAACAACACCCAATTTCTGCAAAACATAAAGCAAAAATGAAAAAAAAAAGTTCGTAAAGAATGCTTATTATGCATTTTCCTTGAATTTTTAGAACATGGAGTCAATTTTTCATGCTTCTGTGGAAGTTTCTGTTCTCACCCACCACTGCTCCCTCCCCAGTCATCACCACCAAGGGAGGAACGCTGATCGGAATGGAAAGATTCTTGGATGCCAGCTGAATGATGTGACTGAGAGGACAGAGTCACTGTGAGTGCCATGCTTCCCACGTACTTACTCTTGTTGGTGGCTGCAGTAATCAGAGAGGGAGGGTTAAATCTCACAGGTCTGTCAAATCTCAAACAGATTCATGATGCATCTCCCTTATCCCCTGAACTGAAATAAAGTATTCCAACTTATTTTACCAGAGAATTATCTAATGAGGTTTAGAAGCTCAACTAATTATAGTAGTATTTCATGTTCTTTTGCCAGTATTTCTTATATGCATGTATGTGTGTGTGTGTGTGTGTGTATATATATATATATATATATATATATATATATATATATCCTTATAGAAATTAGGAGAGGTGACTGTTTTGGGACAAGACTTGATATTTATGGCTCAACAAGCCAAATAATTCTTAGTCTTTTTCATGTTGTGGGACATAAAGAAAATTATAAGTATCTATAATACTTAATAGGTTTATAACTGTGAGTTTGCAAAAACAGTTTATTTTTGTTATTATTTATTAATTATTATTTTCCATATGAGCAACTGTAAACAATTTTTGTTCACAATATATTTATGTAGTGGTATATTATATTCCCTTATTATGGTATAATATAATATAATATAATATAATATAATATAATATAAAGAGGGAATTTAGAGGGAAAAGAGTGCCTGTATGGAATTTAATGAGAAAAAAGAAACGTTATATTGCCTTAGTATATACATAAAGATAAAATAAACTGTAAAGTATTAGGAAAAGTAGTATTGAATTTTGTGCAAATATCATGTAACATTCTCCACTGGCGCTTCATGAGCTGTATGGCTCCCATTCTACTTCTCAGCTGCAGAAATAACGTTAAAAACCAAGGAATTTCCCATACTTTCATAAGAAAATTAGCTTGTTCCTGTAACCATCACTTTTCTATCCCATTTTATGCTTTAAAATGTCCATACACAATTCCTAACCAAGATGTTTTCATCATAATCTCAACATTTTGGTAGTTGCTACTGATGAGAATTTTCTTTCAAAAATTATTGGGTATGTTAAAACTTGTATTTTACAACCACTCAAATTCTGTAAGAGTTGAAATCTCACTCAAAGTAATTTTAAATTTCCTGTGATAACGCAAAGACAGTTCAAAATTTAAGGTCAACATTTTGAAATAATAATGAGGCTCTAATGTAGAATAAGCATGCATTGTTAAACAGCTAGCTAGGATACAACTAGGAGCAAATATCAGGCACAGATATGAAAAGACACCTTGAAGCCTGCCTCGGGCTGAGCTTCCAGGAGCCCCTGCCCAGCCACCCCCAGCCCTCTTCCCCACCTCCCACCGCTGGCCGCACCTTGGGCTGGGATCTGAGGTCCTTGGGCACCTGGACCACGAACTCCTCTGGCAGCTCCCCGGGGCCCTGGTCCACGATGAGCTGTGGCGCGCTCTGCAGTTGGCTGCTGGAGGAGATGTCTGGGTGGGAGAGCGCCTCCTGGGTTGCGCTCAGCATGTCTCAGTGGAGCAGCGAGGGCTGGATGTCTCTCAGTGTGCTTGCCACCTGCGGGCACCATCAGACTCCACTCAGCTCAGGGCCGCTCAGAGGAGCCTGCTAGAGGCTATTCCCAAGGCTGCTGTCAGCTGCAGGCCATAGGCCCCATACACCAGCCACCCCAGGCCCCATTAAGACAACCCTGACCTGAGGAGATCCTATCTCCTAGCTTCTAGTGCAACGATGACTATGCAGTGCTGTCCAAGTTAAACACTATCTTAAGTAAGCCAAACACGTCACCCTAATCCCTAATGAAAATTAGAAAATTAGACATAATTATTGAAAACTGAGAAAGCTCCCTGAAAAATATAAATATTGTCTATATTTTTATAGATTCACGGCATTCTGATGCCAATTATGGGCATTAATATCTCTAAGTGTAAAAAAGTAACTGGTTACTGAACTAAATATTTTCACACAAAAAGCTTCTTAAGGTAACGAATGAAAAGTTTCAGAGGTGGTTTTTTATTAGTTTAGTTTTGTTTATTGTACTGTTATACTTACATGGATTGTTTTATATTTATTTATGTTTCAGGTCATTTAACATTTTTTGAAAGATACTGTATTAAGATCTGTGATGGACATTAAGGTGAAAAGGATATACACACATTTTTGCCATTTACATACACAGTGATTTTACTGACAAATGTACATATTACATCAATGAGTAAATATGAAAGACCAAGACACTAATGAAAAAATAAAATTTCACACATATGATTTTTTTTAATAATTCACAAAACAGTCATACATCATATGCTATGAAAAACAACTAATTAAGTACAGGATTTATTTCTGGTGAATTGGTACATAAAATACATTTTTCTCTATACTAATTGCAATTAGTATAAATAGGAATGATAATAAAAATGTCCCTGCCAAAATAAGAAAAAGGCTTTACAAAAATAAAGATTTTGCTTTACACAACTATTTTTTAACATACTAGAGTATGCATATTTAAAACATGTGAATAACGCTACATGACTACCATTCAATAGTCAGGATAGAAACTAAGAAACTCAATAATGCAAGAGAATTTTATAATCTTTCTGACACTGGAAGTTTATACAGTGAGGCTGTAATTTATTGATATATAAAATATTTGTAAGTTAAGAATGAAAGCACATTTTCTTTCAAATCACAAGAAATATTACAACCCTATCGAAAACAACAAAAAATAATATAAATAAATCTGTCAAACAATCCACTGATAATGAAAAAGTTAAGATTACAACTAAGAAAACAACATGTTTATTTGAGCTCATTACAATGTATGAGTACCAGGCAAAATATAGTCTAAATGCTATTTTGATAGTTTGTGTGAATGAAAAAAAGTGTCAAAGAAGGAAACAAATTTTAAGGCCAAAAAAAAGTTGTGAAAATCAAATCTCTAAGTAAGTGCCTCCTTTAATGTTTAAATCCAGTGATATCTCTTCTGATATTTTTAACTTATGAACAATCCCTCTCCTCATTGCCCCAAATGACAATGTGACCAATTTTTAATTATTTTTACACAAATACATATAGGCATGATTTCCCTAACATCTTTATAATTACTCTATGAAAGAAATTCAGCGTAAGATTATAAGGCTGCATTTGCCTACAAGCTTCAGATATAAAAAAAGAGTTGAAAGATTTCACCCAAACCCCAGTTAACAAATAAGGACACGTGGAGTGAGGAAGCACTGTGCTCCACTCATTCATTCAACAAGCATTTATGGAGTTCCCATGACCTGCCAGCTCCTTTTCTGGGTACTGGAGATTTTGGTGAACACAACAGAACACATACCTACTTTAATGAATCATCCATTCTTTTGCGAGAGAGATTATACAAATGGATAAATAATTTTTAAAGGAACATGTGTAACACGTTCAACAATAAAGACACCTTCTAAAAATAATTTTTAAAAATACCATATAGAGATGAGCAATTTATAGAAAGTTTAAATAGAGTAACATGTAAGGCTGTGGGTAAGAGGGAGAGATCAACCAAAGGACTTGTATGCATGCGCATATAAGCCTAACCAATGGACACAGACACTGTGGGAGGCAATCGGGGGATAAGAACACATAGGTAATACCTTAATCACTAAAGAAAAACAAACAAACAAATAAATACATAAATAAATAAATATTGAAAAGATGGTTAAAAAAAAAAAAAGCTACTCTTCAGGTTTTTCTGGAAGACTTGTCTATGGGAGTAAAATTTAAACTGAGATCTCCAGTGGGTAGTCACAAGAAGCAGGAGTAAAGAGCACTCCAGGATGCTGCAAAGACCTCAGGCTGGAGCCACCTTGGTGGGTTTAAGAAATAGTACAACACAAATATCATATGACCTCACTTACATGTGGAATCTGATGAACACAATGAAACTGACCAACAAAATAAGACCCGAAGCATGAAGTCATGCAACAGAATGGGGCTGGGGGTTCAAGAAGAGATAAACCAAAGAAGTTATATACTTATATATGCATAGCTCATGGGCATGGGCAATAGGGTAGTGAAGACCTGGTAGAGTGGGTGGGGGCTGGGAGGAGGGGGTAAAATGGGATATATCTGTAAATAACTATCAATAATTTTATATATACATAAAGTTTATATATACATAAAGTTTATATATACATAAAGTTTATGTATATATAAAATTATTGATAGTTATTACAGATATATTTGCAAAAGAAATAGCACAACAGCCAGTGAAGCTATCATGTGTAGTGGACCAGAAGAAGAATGGCAAGTCTTGAACCCGGAGAGGTTAGCAGTAAGTAGATCATGGATTTTGTAAAAGCGGCAAATAGCTTAGTTTGGGGGCAATCAAGCATCTGTTTGGGATACTGAACAAGCCCTAGGAAGAAAGAACAGGGTGCAATAGGGGGTAAGGTAGATGGGAATAGTGATCTCAACTGAATTGGAGGTCAGTTATTTCATGTCTAGAGTCCGCACGCAGAGAATGACAATTGATTTAAAATGCATGTAGAATAGAATTACCTTAAAAGTACAATAGTATCTATATTTAATAAAAGAATCTTAAACAAGAAATGAGAACAAGAAAGCAAGGTCTACAGACTTAGAAAGAGTAGGTATAGACAAAGAATAAAATTATTTTATGGAGAAAGTTTGAGGAATACAAAATACCAGGAAGTGAAGTAGAATTTCACTCCTGTGTTAAAGGAAATTGGACTCTGATGTGTTCTACGAAGCTGGAATATATTATGTCTATAGACTTCTTTAAATTCAACATCTCTATGAAAGGAATCCAGAGTACCTGTCCCTGAGAGCAAAAAAAGGAGGATTGTTACACTGTCCATCTGGAAAAGGGATATTAGAGCCAAAATCTTAGCATTTGTCATAAAAAAATATTGTATCTGTTAAAGTTACGGTACTGTATAACCTTGGGGGAAATATTTGAGTTATAAATATAAACGTAATTTTTCTTCCTTAAGATATTATAAAAATATGTCTTCAAGATAAACACAGTTTTGAGACTGGTATTCCATTAGGACCATGGAATTTTAAGTCTGGAAGGAATCATTCAACTAATATGCTACATAGTAACCCTCAGATCATCTCTACTAAAAATCTCTGAAATTTCACACGAAAAGTCCATGATCACTCTGTCCTTGAAATACCAAATTCCATTTGAAGCAGCAAGTTCCTCATGTCAAGAAAAGTGATATCTACACCCTAGTATTCTCCACTCACTTATCTAAATGCTACACAAATGGGCTATGGAAAACAGATCAAGCTACTCCTAGAAGGCACTTGTCTTCAGATATTTGAAGCTAGCCTTCACATCATAAATCTCCCATTTTTTATATAGATGCATAAGGGAAAAGGTTTCTTTTAAATTAAAAATACCTCAGAATGTTATAGTACTAACTATAATTTCAAGGCAACCTTCCCCCTTATACTACTCTTCTATATCCATTGGAGACCACAATTTCAAACTCTGCCATGTATAATTCTAAGGTGCCTCAAGTATTTCATCCTGGGACAGAAAGTAATAAGGCCAATACATCTTATTCTTCTTTCTAGTCTTCTCCAAAGAGAGAAACACTTCATTCTTATCTCCTCTAAAATAACACTAAGAATAAATTTTCTGAAAAAGAAATAAACTTATCCCATTTATAATAGCAGTAGGGGCTCAGTGCACAAAAAATTGTGCACTCAAGGGGTCCCTCAGCCCGGCCTGTGCCCTCTCACAGTCAAGGGACCCCACAGAGGATGTCCACCTGCTGGCGTGCCTGGCTAGCCTAGTTGAGGGGCTGATGGGTGTTTGTAGGCTGGCCAAGCCCCCCAGTGTGGAACCTTACCCCAGTGGGGTGTGGCAAGCCTGGGTAATGGTCTGAGGGCCGTTTTCAGGATGCCCACAGTCCCTTCAGGTTTTGAGTCCCTACTGGGGTGCTTGGGCAGCCTGGGTGAGGAGCTGAAGACCATTTTCTGGCTTTCAGGCTGCCCACAGCTCCCACTGACCCAAGATCCCAGGGAGGCTAGCTGGAATCAGGTTTCTGGGGTTTATGTATCTTCTATAATTGAAACACTGTTGCTTTGAGCCAAGGCCTAGGCAGGTAAGGAAGCCTCCTGTTTGTTTCAGCTCTGTGGCTTCTATAATTGAAACATTGTTACTATGAGCAGAGGCTCAGCCAGCCTAGGCAGGCAGTTGCAATGGAAGCCTGCTCTTTATTCTAGCTCCATTGCTGCTGGCTGCCATCTTGGCTGGGTTAATTTGCATGCAGCTGCTCTGATTGGCTGGTGGGCATGGCTTGGCTGGTGGGCATGGCTTAGGTGTCCCAAAGAGATGGTTAATTTGCATATTACTCTTTTATTAGATTAGATATTACTTAGATTAGATTAGAAAAAAAACAATGAAATAGGAATAAATTACAGGAAGATCAGGATGCCTACCCTGAAAACTACAAGACACTGATAACAGAAATCAAGGAAGATACAAGTACATTGTGTTCATAGATTGGAAGATTTTATATTGTTAAAATGTCAGTACAACCAAGACCTATCTATAGATTCAATGCAAAATATCCCAATGGTGTTTTTATAGAAATAGGAAAAAATTACTTCTAAAATTTTATTATTCATTGAAAAACTAAAGAAATACTGAGAAAGAACAAAGCAGGAGGAATCACATGTTCTGATTTCAGCTTTATAATAAAGCTATATAGTCCTCCAAATAGCATGGTTTGGGGAAAGAAAAAAAAATATACCAATGAAACAGAATCAAGAGCCAGAAAGATATGCTCAACTAATATTTGACAAGTGAGCCAAAAATACCAAATGGAGAAAAAAGACAGTCTCTTTAATAAACTGTGCTGGGATAATTGGATATTCACATCCAAAAGAATGAAACTTACACCGCATCTTACACCAATCACAAAAATTAATTCAAAAATGTAAGACCTGAATCCATGAAACTCCTAAAACAAAACATGGGAATAAAGCTCCTTGACATGTCTTTGTAATACTTTTTTGTATATGATATCTAAAGTGTGAGTTACAAAAAAGCAACAATAAACAAATGGAACTACGTCAAACAAATCAGTTTCTGCACAGCATAAGAAATGATGAAGGAAGTGAAAAGACATCCTGCAGAATGGAACAAATATTTCCAAACCATTATCCAGAATATCTAAAGAAATCATAGGTAGGACTCAACAGCAAAAAAACAAAGACACAAACAAAAACCCACAATGGGAAATCACCTCCTGCTTGTAACAATGGCTATCATAAAAAGACAAGAGATGACAAATGCTAGTGTAGATGTGGAGAAAAGGGAATCCTTGTACACTGCTGTTGGGACCACAAACTGGTGTAGCCACTGTGGAAACAAGTATGGATGATTCTCAAAAATATTAAAAATAGAACTATCATATATCTAGCAATTCACCTTCTGGAAATATATCCAAAAGTAAAAAAAGGAACAACTAACTTTTAAAGATATCTATATATCCCATGTTCATAGCAGGATTATTTATAATATCCAAGACAAATAAAACCTAAGTATCAATCATTGGATAAATTGATAAAGAAATTTATATATATATATATATATATATATATATATATATATATATATATATATTTGTTCAATCATTAAAAAATGAGGAAACCCTACCATTTTCACTAACATGGATTGAACCTGAAGCCATATGCTAAGTTAATAAAGTCAGACTGAGAAAAAACAAATACTGTGTGATCTCACTTACTTGTGGAAACCAAACTAAACCAAAACAAACGACCAAATAGCTAAAGAGATTACACTTGTGATTATCAGAGGTGGGGAGAGGAAGAATTCAAGAAAGGCAATAAAAACATCCAATTATCAGTTAAATAACTACCAGGGAAGTAATGTATAACATGGTGAACCCTGGTAACACTGCTGAATGATGTACAGGAAATTTGTTAAAAGAATAAGTCCGAAAGTCCTCATCACAAAGAAAAAGGTTGTTTTTTTTTGTGGGGTTTTTTCTACTTTCTTTGCATTTTACTGTATTTGTAGGAGAAAATGAATATTAGCTGAACCTACTTTGGTAATCATTTCATAACATATGTAAATCAAACTATCATGCTGCATTCCTTAAACAAATACAATATGTTAGTTATCTACAAAACGTAAAAAAATTACATATCTAAGTAAGACTTCACTTTTATAAAAAAAAAGAACTATTTTTAAAAAAATTTTTAATTGTGCCCTAGCCAGTTCAGCTCTGTGGTTGGAGCATTGGCCTCAGACCTGGTTAGATTCCGGGCAAGGGCATATACCTCAACAGGGTTAATGTGGGAGGCAACCAACTGATGTGTCTCTCATATCAATGTTTCCCTCTTTCTCTCTCTCTCTTTCTCTCTGTCTCTCCCTATCCCTTTCATTCCGTCTAAAATCAATGGGAAAAATATCTTCAGGTGAGGTTTAAAAAAATTTTTTTGAATTGCTTTAATCATATAATATTTAATATTCATTATAAGTCATGAGTTACTGTCATAATCAAACTGTCTACATAATTACTTCAGATAATTTTACTATTTAAACACTTTGATTCTGCTTTACTCAGTGGTAAGTATGCAATATGAAATTAATATTTCATGACCTGCTGAAATAATCAACATATTTCCCAATGTGTTTATGTATGGTTTCCAACATCAAAGAGTATCACAAAATCAAAGTTTCTTGATATTGTTTATGGGCAAGTATGAGGCAGGAAGAAGAGGAAAGCTAAAAAACATGTAAAAGGCTAAGTATTTCTGATGGTAGTACCAGAGTTTTCATCTTATCTATGGAACTAATAATTGAAATAAGTATCAAAAATATCAGATTTCAATGGTATATACCTTCAGAGATCAATATTTTTTATAAATATTAATTTTAAAATAGTAAATGAGCATTGTTTCCAACCAATTTTAACCATTGCTGTCTTATTGTTTCTTAGATGAGGCACTACATAATTCAGTCAACTATTTACCTTCTTCCTCCAAACATATATTGATCATAATATTGAGCTTGAAATCTAGGTAAAACAATGCTCTGCATTACTAAGATATTTCTAAGGTGAAAGGACAAAATACCAACTCAGTAAAAACAAAATACCAACTTAGTTAATTTATCAGTTACAAATGATATCATTTTTATATATTAATAATATTTCTCCTAAGTATATTTTAGGGTAATATTTTTACCATATCTTGTGGAGTTATTTTGTTGTTCTTTTACTTGTGTGTTTTTTGGTTTGTTTATTTTTTGTTAATCCTCACCATAGGACATGTTTCAGTTGATTTTTCAGAGAGAGTGGAAGTGAGGGGGAGAGACACACAGAGAGAAACATAGATGTGAGACAGACATCAGTTGGTTAAGACTCTTCAGTTCACAGGCTGACATTCCAGCGAGACAAACCAGCTAGGGCTCTTATGGAGTTTAAAATGTACTAAAATTACAACTATGACTTTAACTTACATATTCAATTTTACTTTTCATTATTACCTTCTTAGATTAAGGTGACCAGATTTCAACATTGGTAAAGCGGGACACCATTGACCGCTGTCTGCCGAAAACCGTATCTTCCCTTCCCGTTCTCCTGCCCTTCTCTAGCTTATTGTGCATTCTTTCCAAAAATTGGGACTTTTTTAAAACGCCACAGGAGGCGGGACCAATTGTAAAAAATCGGGACTGTCCCGCCAAAAGCGGGACGTCTAGTCACCTTATCTTAGATACAGTATCTATCCTCCAATAAATACTAGGGTAATCCTTTGTTCAAATTATCCTTCTTGGTATGAAACCCTTTTTCCTACTGCTCAGGCTTTCCCATAATTTTCCCAAGCTAATATATATTAAGCTCCAAATTTCATAGTATTTCCCTTCATTTCTGTACTACAATATGAAATTCTAAATCTACATTTAAAGTAAAATTTAAATCTTCTAATAATTTAAAATGTTATATTTTTTATTTTTTAAGATTAAGTAAACCAAAAATCTATTTCTTTCTGAAATAAAAATTTATAAATTTTGCTTGTTTTATTTTGTAATATTCTAGCTAATTCCTACACATTATATTGGTTGGTTTATGTCTAACTTAAGTCATAGGTCCACAAAATAAGGCAAACTCTCAGTAGGTTATTAAAACATCTTTAAAACAAGTTTTTATAAGATAGCAGATTATGAGTTTCTTTTCTAACAACTATTTTAAATGTCATTGCATCATTAGATTGATGGCTTTGAGTCTATTTTTCATCCTAAAATTACAGGTACTACAGGGACTACTATCTATGACTCACTGGATTATTACATGTATTCATTGAGCTATTGTGTGCAAAATTGTTCAGCTAAGAGCAGAGTGGTAGTAAATTTAGAAATTATATTGAAATAACAAATGGCTGATTGATAGGGAATATCTAATCCAACTTCATACAACTTCTGTGCTACAATATATGCATGGAGGGGGGTATGAGGGAAGGGACAGCAAGGGAGGGAGGGGGGAAGGAGGGAGAGAGAGAGAGAGAGAGAGAGAGAGACAGAGAGAGAGAGAGAGAGAGAGAGAGAGAGGTACTTTCAACTTTTCTTATAATTAAAGGTACATTTTCCAATTGAGTTTCCTTAGGCATACCTGAAAGGCTCTACTTCCCCCTCTCCAGCACCTTCGTTTTGGCCATATAAAAATATTATATCTTACCAGATTTCTCCCTAAGACATAATTGTTTTTTCAATGTTTTTATTCATTTTTAGAGAGATAAGGGAAAGGGATTATGAGAGAGAAACATCATCAATTGGATGCCTCCTATATGCCCTTTACTAGGGATTGAGCCCATAACCCAGTTCATTGAGCCCTGACCAATAATGGAACAGGTGACCTCTTGGTTCCTGGGTTGATGCTCAACCACTGAGCAACACAGGCTGGACTGCATAATTGCTTTATAGGCTGGGTAGTAATCTCTAACAAAAGTCATAAAAAGTTCCAGGTAGAAATTACAACATAGAAGTTCTAACATGAAAAATTTGTTTCAATTCTGGCCCTTATAAGAAAGTGGCTCAGTAGTGATTAATTGTCCACCTGTATATGATAAAGCAACTTTCATAGTGTTCCTATGAAAGTATTATATTATTCAATTTAACTCAACAGATTCTGTTACTAGACTTGTTTTATAAAATGTTTGTATACCCTATGTGCATTATAAATTCTCCCCTCAAAGTAAGTTCCTCACTCTTCTTCTATACATCATAACTTTTTATAGTGAAATAAAACATATTTTGGCTCAACTTTTGGTCATGAGGACTGAACAATCAAGTTGTAAAAGTTGTATAAGATATTCTGAGAATAGTGAAGATTCCAACACATGGTTATGAGTAAAGTTATAGGGAACATTAATTCCTAATGTTTAAATTTTAGATTAGTTTTAAAAGTTGTTCAAGTATGAATCTTCTTTGTCCTAAAAAAGAGGGAAAAACTGTGGCTGGCTTGTTTTAACAATTGCCTAGAATGTAATATTGTGATATAAATATCTCAAACATTTGTTAAAGTGAGTAAGCAGAGAATAAAGTTTCTGTTATGTGATATACATTTATAAAATTATAATCAGCTTCTCATAAACATTATTTTCATTCAAATCAAACAAAATCATATTATATATTTACTGATCAAAGAGCAGCAACCAACACTTTTTCTTTTCTAACTAAAAATTCCTACCTATTTGTAAATATATTGCAAATAGATTTAAATTCATGATAACAAACATAAAATTCTGAAATTTATTATTTAGAGAATACTGACTTTCTTTTCTTTTCCTCTACTCCCTTTTTTAAGAATATAAATTCTTAAAGGTATGGAAAGCCATACTTTCAGAATGTTGTAAAGTAAACCATTTCTTTAAAAATGTTTATAATAATCATAAGGGGGCACTTTCCCTTAATCCCACTGCCAATTAATTTTACATGATGTATGCAAAAAAAATACACATTTTGACAGAGATCTATCTTGTTATTGAGTTCCTTTTCCCTATCTAAGATAATCATAACTGGCATCTCTAAAGATAGTTGAGAAAACTGAAAACTTTTTATCTATTTTTTTTTTTTTGATAGTAGAGATTTTCAACCATCCATCCCCTCCTCAACACACACACAAATGAAAGCAATATGCTGGTTAACAAATAAGCAGATATGTTAATAAGCTCACATGTCAAAATGAATGATTACTTATGTCGTTACTACATACACATAGTGCAATTATTATTGGACCCCTACTTTTAAAAATAGGCATAATGGTTCTTTATGTGTATGCAGAGGTGGCACATCAATACCACCTCTTAAGGACAACCTGCAACCTATAAAAGATCTGGACTATAATAGCTATTCCAACTGTCCTGAGCTGTTGTGACTAATCTAAAAGACTCTCTTTTAAGCAAATGTGTAGGGTTCCCTGAAGGGAATAGCATCATACCAGCCTGTTGCTTTGAATTTTATGTATTATCTATCTTCATTATTAAATCATGTGCCCACACAGTTTACATGGTTTCACAACTTCACTATCAAAAGGGAAAAAACAAAGGATCATTGCTCAATAGTCACCGCCATTGTTGATTTGTACGGAAAAGAATAGTCCTGATCTCATTCAGGTAGTGTGGAGAATTACTACTTTCATGGTAACTAACTGCTTAGAAAAAAGGAGTAATGCATGAAAGCTGACTGTTCATTCTTTTTATAAATATAGATGGTTATTTTTTATTTACATGATCTAATCATATCTGAATCTTTTTCCCATACCATTTATTAATCTCTAATACAACAATAAAATTAGTCTGTATTAAAATCATCTGAGTCCAACAAAAAATGAATCATTGTAAGATGTTCTTTTGATTTGGGATATTATTTTACCTTTTCAGTTTATTAAAACAATGATTTCTCCAATTTTGTTCAATGTTTCTACTTCACATTAACTTCACATTAAACTAATAACACCAAAGTGAGGGATATGTTTCATTCACTATTGAAGTTCTTCAAACCTAGGGTGAATAGTGAAGACAGGAATTTTATTGGGCTTAGAGTCTAATTAAAAGCAACAGGCTTGCACTCTGAGCAGCTTTTCCACACTCTTTAACACTTTTTTAATGCTGATCTAAGCTTAAGATATTCATTAGTAACTCATTAAAGACTTAGTTACAGTCCAGTGGGTGAGTCTGGAATATAATGATGGAATGTGTGTACAAACGCATAGGCTCATAATTAGAGGAACTGTCACAATTGGGGATTAAGAATATACAATGCAGTCTTTGAAACACTCTTTGGAGAGTACGTGACCCCAAGATGGTGTTATATTTTAAACTGTGCTTACTACCCAGGTTATTTGTGTGTGTGTGTGTTGTGTTTTGTTTGGTTTGGGTTTTTTTTTTAGTTCTAATACCAAAAGGTATGTTTTAATTACTACATTCTCCCAGGATTATGTGTGAACCTTTCTGTTGGGGTCTTAATCCTTATACTATAATAAAGTAGGCCTAATTACCCCTTTACAATGAAGGAAACTGTGAAACTGGTTAATGTCATGTATCTTGAAAGCAATAGAACGGAAATTAAACTGAAAAGCTTGAGATCTTTCTTTTCATTCATCAGGACCATGCAAATTAGGATTCTAAAGCATTTTAGATTAGACAATGTTGTAAACTTCAGGGCTTCATGTATATATTGCTTTCTACATATATTGACATTCTCCTTCATTCCCAGTTTCTTAAAACTACAGGAACTATTCAGTATCAACATCTGTAACTTATTACTTTTATTCAAGCTTCTGTTAACTCTCCCCCCAAAGTGGTAATATTTCAAATGCATCTATGTGCCTGAAATAGTGCGATTTTGCTAGGATTCTTGCCACATGCAATCCCCTGTTTCCTTCTGATCATCATTTTCGTTTGTAGATGCAATGAGTGGTCAGTAATATACAGTAAGTAGGTTTGATAAAGAGACATGGAAATTAACAACTTTCTTGACATAGAGTAAAAGTCACCTAATGGTTTGCTGAACATATTAGAGAAACAGTCTATGGAAATAAAATTAAAGACTCAATATGTATAATGTAATTTGAGCAAAGATACAAAAAGTGTAAATAAGAGGACTTCCAAAATCTAGAAAAACAAGAATTCAAATGAGAACAAAAATAGAATTGTTTATGGCCACCATAATTAAAGCTTAATGTTCCTTATCATTTTCTTAGGGAGGAGTTGTTGTAAGCGACTAGGAGAACCCAGTTAATGTCACTGCTATACAGTTCATACATAAGAGTGAAGTTTCCACCATTGCCACTCACTAGATTTTACCATCTTAATAACAAACTGAATTAATGAATTACTCTTAGGAACCTCATATATAAGTAAAAGAGGAGGTTAGTGAAGCTAGAGAAATAGTATAGGATTTCCAAATGAATGTAAAATAGGTAAGATTTAAATGGGTAAATCCAGGCAAAAAGCCTCTCTTACAATAGGTAGTCTAAAGAATTACATCTAGCCCTGGCCAGTGTGGCCCAGATGGTTGAGCATAATTCTGTGCACCAAAAGGTTGTCAGTTCCATTCTGGTCAGGGTACATGCCTGGGTTTTAGGCTCCATCCTAATTAGGGCATGTACCCCACATTCACTCTTTCCCTCTCCCTTCCTCCCTCTCTCTCTCTAAAAAATCAATATAGAATCTTAAAAAATAAAGAACCCTTATGTCTAAATGTATTCTAACAATAATATCATCTAGTCTTTTCTAAAAAGACTAGAATGTAGAGCATGTAGAACTCCATAATAAAAAATTAAAAGTCTGGAAATTGTTGAATAATATTTCTCTAAGTAAAATATACATACAAATGACCAATGAGCACATGAAAAGAAGCTCAACATCATTACGTACTAGAGAAATGCAAATCAAAACCATGAAATGCTACTTCATCTAGACTAGGATGGTTAAAACAAAAAAGGGCAGGAAGTGTGGGTGAGGAGGCGGGAAAATGAGAGCCCTCTATTGTGGAAACTGTATTACTCTGGAAAACAGTTTTGCAGTTCCTCAAAATGCTAAACATAGAGTTACCATGTGATTGAGCAATTCCACTCAAAGGTGTGGAAAAGTAAAAATATGTTCACACAAAATCTTGGAAATGAACTTTCATAACAGCATTATGTAGAATAGAGAAAAGGTATAAATAATACAAATTTCCATAAACTAATAAATATAATACGGCATATTCATACAACAGAATATTATTTGGCAATAAAAAAAGAATTTGTTGATACATGCTATGATATGCATAAATTCTTAAATTATATTAAGTGAAAGAAACAAATCACACAAAAAATTAAAAAATTATGATTATATTTAGGAAAAATATCCAGAATAGCCAAACCCATAGAGACATAAAGCAGATTAGTGGTCACCCGGGATGGGGCTGAGGAGTACGGGGAGTGAATAATAATGGATATCAGGTTTCCTTTGGAGGGTTACTAATGTTTTAAAATTTATTGTGGTGATGGTTGTGTGACTGTCCATACACCAAAATCCACTGAACTGTACATTTTAAAATGGTTAGTTTTATGGTGTTTTTAAAAAATATCTTTTTATTGATTTCAGTGAGGAAGGGAGGGGGAGAAAGAGATAGAAACATCAATGATAAGAGAATATTTGATTGGCTACCTCCTGCATGCCCCGTACTGGGGACAGCCCACAACCCTGGCATGTGCCCTCACCAGGAATCAACTGTGACCTCCTGGTTCACAGGTTGATACTCAACCACTGATCCACACCGGTTGTGAAATGTTATATTAAAGATATCCCAATAAAGCTGTAAAAATTCTATTTATGCATTAAAATATTACCATATTAGATCACTTTTTGTAAAGCCACATGGTACGTTAAATAAATACCTTCTCCCTTTATCACAAGAGGACTACACTTTTCAGGCTTCTTTACAGGTGTGACTATGAGGCTTAGTGTTTTGTGTGTGTGTGTGTTTTGTTTTGTTTTTTTAATAGAAATGAAAACAGAAGTAATATATACTCCTTTCAAGCATATCCATCAAAACTTTCCAATTGAATCTCCACATGTTCGGTGTTCCTTCCTGAGGACTGGAATGGCAATAGCCTCAGCATGACCTTGGAAGCCTGATGACATTAGCCTAGATCTCTGAATAACTATGAGAGCAACAGAATTACATCCACCCTGACACACTGACCAGAAACCTTTCTTGGAATGTTTGGTGAACAAGTTAATATTCTCCAGAAGCCATTATTAACTATGGAATTTACTGTGACTGCAGCCTAGCTTATCATAATACATTATTCAAAATGGCGATTACCGTAGGTAATTCAAAGTAGCGTGCGTTTCGTAACATATATTTTGAAACACACACATATACACACATACACACACACACAATCAATTTGATCCTAAACTGACTATTTCCTGTGCTAGACACTTGAATTACTTAGGAGTAATTCTAGCACACTGAAACACAAATAAATAAACTACAGTGCTGTTTCAGATAACTCATTTCTATAATTGATCAATCTGCTTTATTTTATGATTTTCTCTAATTATTGCATTTTGCAATATGTATTTTATGATCAATTGGATGCCTTCTTATTACTCTACTAGGGGCCCGGTGCACAAAAATTTGTGCACTGGGAGGGGGGGGGTGTCCCTCAGCCCGGCCTGTGCCCTCTCCCAGTCTGGGATCCTTCTGGGGATGTCCACCTGCTGGTGTGCCTGGCCAGCCTGGGTGAGGGGCCAATGTCTGTTTGCAGGCTGGTCAAGCTCCCCAGTGGAGACCCTCACCCCAGGGGGTGTGGCAAGCCTGGGTGAGGGGCTGAGGGCAGTTTTCAGGCTGGCCACAGCTCCCACTGACCCTACGGGCCACCCGCCTGGGAAGCTGATGGTTGGGTGGCACTGTCCACCCCATGGCCTCCCGGGTGGGGGCCGCGGGTCCGGCCACCTGTTCCCCGCGACCCGGAAGGCTCCCGTCTGGGAAGCCGCAGTTGGGGAGGCACTGGTCGCCCCATGGCCTTCCGGGTGGGGCCCGCAGGGGTCCAGCAGCCTAGTCCCCGGGTGGGGTGGTGCTGGCCACCCCATGGCCTCCCGGGCGGGGCCGCGGGGGTCCGGCCGCCTGTTCCCCGCGCCCCAGAAGGCTCCGGCCCAGGAAGTCGAGGCTGCAGCGGCGGGGCTGCGGGGATCTGACCGCCTCACCCCTGCGCCCCTGAACGCTCTGAGGCAGCCGGGCTGCGGAGGTCCAGCAGCCTTGTCCCCGCGCCCCGGAACGCTCCAGAGGCGGCAGGTGGCCGGGCCGCGGAGATCCGGCCGCCCCGCCCCCGCGCCCCGGAACGCTCCGAGGCGGCGGGGCTGCGGGGGTCTGGCCGCCCCACCCCTGCACCCCGGAATGCTCGGGAGCCTTCCGGGGCGTGGGCAGCCGCCTGGTGCCCGCCTTCCCCCCACCCCGGCTCCCGCCTGGAAAGGCATCCGCAGGCCCAAGGCTCTGGATGCCTTCTCATGCGGGAGGCTCCCAAGATGGCGGAGGCCGCAGCCCTGGAGAAGCTGCACACCAGGGCTGCGGCCTCCGCCATCTTGGCTGGGCTAATTTGAATACAGCAGCTCTGACTGGCTGGTGGGCGTGGCTTACCCATCTCGGAGAAACGGTTAATTTTAATATTTCGCTTTTATAGAGTAGATTCATTTCTACTAGCTTTTTTCTTGTTTAAATTCAATATATATTTTAGAGTATTTTGTTGAATTTCTACTGAGAAAAGCTCACATTGGTACTATGAATACATTTGAGTAAAAATCTAAAGAAATTAATTTGGAAATATGTGTCAATGTTGCTGTCTTTAGTATTTTCATATAGGAACCTAGTATATTGCATGTCTTCTTAGATAACCCCCCATAAACTTCAGAAGTTTTCTTCTCCTATATCCCACATATTTCTTGCTATTTCTTTCTAAGTCATGCATTTGAGTGCCATTTTGAATCAAATCAGCAATGAAATGCATGTTACTCAGTTACACACAGTACTAGTAGGTATGTGTGAATCATACAGCTGAACTCAATTTGATCTCAATTCTAAGAAACTTTTTATTTCACGATTATATCATCATACTACTTAAAATAATAATTATCTTATATTTGAATATCTAGTTTTCATATTTTGTTTTGTCCTTTATTTTGTAGGCCAAAGTTACATTTTTTTTAAAAAAAGATACTAGTAATAACAACCACGATGGTATTGACTATTTATGAGCATTCATTTAACATTGTTAATTTATAAAGGAAGAAATAATTCTTTTATTTTCCACTTCTCAAGTTATTTTCTTCCACGGGTACAGTGATGTAGGTAGAGCACAGGAGGTTTTGCCTCGGTGCAGCGGCTGATGCAATGCTGTGAGCACACTCCAGCAGTTCAGATCTTTCTGGCACACCAGAAAGATGGCAACGCTCACCTAAGACCCTCCCAGAGCCGCCTACACAGTACCCTGACCTTTATGCTCATTGGCTCCCTAAGAAGACCTGGTGTTCCATGATTGGCCACCTCCACTAATATATACTGCTGTACTCCTCAATAAAATTAAACCTGCATCACAGAACCTGGTCTCCTGAGTCATGCATGCAAGCATCCTAACGCTAGGGGCTCCGCTGTCCTCACGCCTGGGAAATTCCCTGCTTCACAGTGATACTGTCAAATTTATATGCAAGAATGTTCCTTTAAAATGCTATTTGTAATGGTAATAATATATCAATGACCTTCACTGTTGAGTCATTATCATATGGTTAGATAAACAATGGTTCCTCCACAGGAAACAATATTATAATTTTAAAAAAATTAATGAGAGCATAGAAATGTCTACATTTTGAGGTTAAGTCAAATGAAAGGTAAATTTTATTTCTTACATTATTCCAATTTAAAAAATATATGTGCATATATAACATGACAGTAGGGAAATCTAACAAACATTAACATGAAGTATATCACTGGGTCATGGGATTATTACATTTTTGCTTTCTAATTTAAATTTCTATGAGGAGACTTACTGTGACAATAAAGTAGGTAACCCTGATAATGACAAAGAAATATATGAGACGATGTTCTCGTACTTTACCAGTAAGCTACAACCTTGACTTCAGGAAATTCAAATCACCACAAACTATAATATGTGTACATTAAATAAGTAAAGCTTATCTAATGCCACTGCAAAAGCCTATTTATGTACAAAAACATGTATCTATTACTTATGTATGTACAACTAGCATATTTCCCTTGCAAAATCTTAACTAAGCTAGCTTATTTGATTAATTTTTCCTGTAAGATAGATATTTTTCTTAGAGAAAGACAATTTTCCATATTTAAAGAAACTAATTCTGCTATGATGGCAATATACGAAAAGTAGGCATTCAAATGAAATAAAAATGTCATTATTAACAAATTTTGAAGACAAGATTATTCATAATCTTTAGAAAGTTAAACCCTTATTCTTTGAATACTAATACAAGAGAAAAAAGACTTTCTAAAATGATTTTTTCCCAATTCATGTGTTGTCCTTAACTTCACCAAACCTCTCAATTTTACAATTAAAAGGTAGAGAATGAGCTAATTACATTTTCAACAAGGCCTTCTTCTAAACTGCCAAGTTAAAAAAAGGGTCAGAATACAGTGCACAGTCTCTACATGATGAATCAATGAGACTCTTTCGTGTTGCATTTCAATTTTTTAACTGGTTATTAAGGAGTAATTTCCCAATCAGAATGGAAGAAATAAATGCATAAAAAAATGTACCATGGCTACCTATATGAAATTATAAATGTAAGAGCAGTCTTACATTGAGAAGGAGAGTTAAAAAGCAATATAAAAAAAAAGAAAAACAGATAAGTATTTGTATATTATATACCTAAGGATTTTTAAATTAATTGAACCTCAACTATACAACCACACTTTGCAGCCACAGTCCACCCCATGTGCAAGAAATTAAAAAGAAAGAAATTCAGAAAGGAAACTCACCCCCCCCCCAGGCACAATATATAAAATCTGAAGAAAATAGTGTTTTACTCTTAAGGTATACACAGTCCTTTATGAGTATCACTAAAATAAAATTCACATATAACTTGTTTTGCAAATGTGAAACAAAAGAAAAGTCTTTTCAAATTGCTAACTGTATGCTGACTATGTAAGAAAGGTTTCTGACCCTATTCTTACAAAGAGAAGCTACCAGCCATCATATTTGTACTTAACCTTATAATATCAGAGGCTGCATTGTTAATTTACAGCATATATATTTTGAAATTCAGTACCACATGGCTATGGAAGATGGTATTGGGTCTGGTGGTAGAAACCTCATATATCATGACCTCAACAAAGGTTTTTCTATTTAACATAACTGACCATAAAATAGTCATATTACTGAAAATATTATAAATTACATAGGCTGGAAAGCATTATAAACACATGAAGGATGATTCATTTCTAAATATAGGAAAGTTAAGCAGAGCTTAGAAGTCAACCTGACTTTATGCACTTATAAAAAAACACTACATGCCTGGTGCATGCAAATTCGTGCACTTGGAGTAGAGGGGTTCCTTCAGCCCGGCCTGAGCCCCTCTTGCAGACCAGAAGCCCTCAGTGGATGTCCACCTGCCAGCCTAGGCCCAATCCTCTGGGGAGTGGGCCTAAGCTGGCAGTCAGACATTCCTCTGGCAGCCCGGCAGCCGTTGGGGGATGTCCAACTGTTGGATGTCCTTAGTGCTCCTTAGAGCTGCTGAGGAGGCGGGAGAGGCTCCCACCACCACTGCTGCACTTGCAGCCATCAGCCCAGCTTGTAGCTGAGGAGAGCTCCCTCTGTGGGAGGGCACTGACCACCAGAGAGCAGCTCTTACATTATGCATCTGCCCTATGGTGGTCAGTGTGTGTCATAGTGACTGGTCATTCCTGGTTGTTCTGCCTTTAGGTCAATTTGCATATTACTCTTTATTATATAGGATAACTTCATAAGAAGAATCATATGGTGAGACGTTATGAAGTAAAATGTAATTATATCCTTTCTCATGCTTCACATCTTATTAGAATTTAAAATATATATGGACATTATTTTAAATTACTGATACATTAAATAGTATAACTGTTAAAATAGATTAATTATAAAATGCAAGTTACATAAAAATGTATAGTACTAATATACATGCATCTATTGGTTCTTTTGTCCCTACTAAGAACTTTTTATTGTAATTAACTTCCTTGTACATAATCAAAACCAGGATACCCTGTAAAGTCTATCTATATTATATAAAAGTCTAATATGCAAAGTGTCCTCTCAGGAATTCAACTGGGAGACTGGGAGTTAGATCGCTTGCTATGATATGAGCTGACCACCAGGGGGTGGCACAGAACATGGCAGGCAACCAGCAGGGGTGGTGGGGCACAGAGGGAGTGAGGGAAGGAGGAGGCGGGGAGATGGGGAACCTGATTGGCCCTGCTTATAGGTCAGGCCTGGGGAACCCTACCTGTGTATGATTTTGTGTACTGGGCCTCTAGTGAATATATAACCACACATAACTTTCACAACCAAAAAATAGGATTATAGGAAAAAGGTAAGCATATGTTGGTTATAGAAAAAAAATACTAAAACACTATATTCTATGCAAATGTACCATTTTGTTTCTCATTACCAGGGGGCTCAATCAACCCAGTTTGTTATCTTTTCAATAAAGACATACATAATCTGTAAGTACAATTAAATTTTATATATCTATAGATCTATAGATCTATATCTAGATATAGATCTATAGATATAGATATAGATCTATAGATATATAGATATATAGATATATATATAAAATCACCTTCTCAACTCCCAACTCATGTGGCTTGGAGAGTCACACCCTGACCAGATCTCCCAGTCCAGGTCCCACACTCAACTGTGGCACTCCCCTTCCTGCCAGTTAGCATGAGCCCTGGTGCCCATGTTTAGCACTGGATATTGTTCTCTGATCTCACTATGTCCCTTGTTTCCAACTACAGGAATAGAACAAACAATATTTTAACTTCACGTAACCTACACTACTTAACAGCAAAGAACTGGCTATCTACTTTCGCTGCTTCTCTTTACTTCTGCCCGATCTCACGCGTACTAGAAAAGAGTTGTATGACTGCACAGGAAGGGCATAAGGCCATGGAAAATGGAAATACGGAGGCACATAAAGACATAGAATATGGACAGATAAACAAAGAACTGCAGACACATTTCCTAATTCCAAAGTATTGTGTATGTATACAATGTGGCTATACTGATTGATTTTGTTTTCCTGTATAAAATATTGGCATGGCTTTCCAGGATGATGGGCAGGTCATTTAACTAACGTAAACATTATTCAGAATTAATTCTTTAGCTTGGTTTCTAATTTTATCCATGTAAAGATCATGCAAAAATGCATCATATACTACCATTTATATATCACTACCACTGACAATTATATACTAGAATCACTGACAATTATATACTATAATTATATTTTTATATACTGACATTACATACTAAGCTTTGATATATATATATATATATATATATATATATATATAAATTTATTAATAATTATGTTCAGAGAGTAGTATTAAGAAATTTCTGGCGAAGCCTGAATACTGAGGTTTAAGCAAAAGATTTATTTCTATTCTCAAGGCAAGAATAAGGATAATTATGCATTTTCCTTATCAAACCTTCAGAGGATTCCCTCTATTTCAAGCTAGTTTAAGAGTAGAAAAGTCAAATAAAAGAAAGATTCACCAAATACCTGCACTATGTTAGAAGCTAAGCATAGTATATTATTCTGTCCATCCTTAAAATAACTCTGCATGGAATAAGTGTTTATTCTTTCAAATGAAAAGTAGATTTAATACATTTTTATATTCCTATAAGCTCCTTGAGGGAAGTATTAAGAATATTTTTTGCTCACTGCCATATTTTTAGCTGCTATCACAGTTTTATGACTCCAAGTAGGGAATAAATGATACCTGCTAACTAGTTTACCAAGTAATAGACTTACAGAGCTAGTAATAGTAGAGTTAGAATATTATTTCAGGTTTGTCAGATTTCAAAGCTCAGTCTGCCTGTGTCCAGACCAGAGTAGAGGCAGGTGATCTGCATTCTGCCTCATCTCTCCCAATGCCAGGAGAGCTGAGATGGGATCCTCTATTGGGAAGAACTGCCTTGATAGAAATTGATCATCTCACTGGCAGTGAGACCAGAGCTCACGAAACCAGGTCCCCTCTGAGTCTCATAATAGCTTGTGTAGCATTAGTCAGGTTCCTTTACCACTCAAAATTCAATGGTGTACCATAAATATTTAATGATAAAGATTATAATAAATATTGTTAAACCCACAAGAATATCGAGATTAATTATATCAATATATCTGAAGTGCATAGCTATAAAATCAATAGTTATCACTGTTATTTGCTCAAAAGAAAATAATTGAGACTCAGGTCTTACCCAGAAAAGTTAATTCTCAGCAGACAGGAGAGCAAGTGAAGCGAGGCCTCACAACAGTAGGCGAGGAAATGCTGTCAGGGTATGTTTGGGGGGAAAGGTACTTCTATAACTGTGGCATCCATTTTAAGCCACTCCTCTATGGTGTTGAGTTATGTGCTATTCCTTTAAGCCATGATTGATAGAGGCTGTAAAAATGTCTCCTGAGTAGTCCTCGGCCCTGGTGAACAGTTACTGCATGCCCCTGTTTATGAGTAAGCTGGTTCTAAACGGCTGTTCATGGGAAGCTCTGGATTTACAAGTCAGAAACGGCTCCACAGTGGAGGCGCCTCCTATAGAAGGGAGACAACACTGACTTGAATTTTCTCTGGTGCAAGTTTTAGAATACCTAACCATGGCAATAAGGATAAAGTTTATAATTTGAAAGCTTCCATATTGTTTAGCTCTATATGATTCAAAGAAAAGATAATAGAAAGGAGTTCACATAAAATGGAAAGGATTACTTAACTTTTTAGCCTAAAATATTTGATATAACAGGTCAGTTCTTTATGTGCTCAACGAGGGGTGTTAAGATATTTCTCAGAGTTACCTAGAGATTGTGTGTGTGTGTGTGTCTTTGTGTGTGTGTGGTCAGTACAGGTCTCAGTCCAAGAACTAAGATCTATATATCGCTCAGCCATGTTTGGGACCCAGTGAAATACATGGGTGTCAGTTTTTGGAGAACAGAAGCTTCAATAAAAACAGTCTTTAATACAATGTCAATTTCTGCTATTTTTAATCTACCTGCTCAAACAAGTGTAATTTTAGACTGACTTTTTAAAAATAAATTATACTTGTGTGTATATGTGTGTGTGTTTCCTCTAAGCATCAATATCAAATGGGATAGCTCTCATGTTACAATAATTTCTGAGCTAATTCCTGGTTGTTACAATTTACTAGAACCAAAAATGGAAGGGCAGATAGTGTGATGAAGGCAATTAACATGTTCAACCACTTAATATTCATCATGCACTATGCTAGATTAACATATGCCATTTATTCAATTCTAAAAGTAACTGTATGAGTGAGGCATTTTTAAAAGATAAAAAACCTAACTAGAATCATCCTGAGATATATAATGAGAAAAGCACTTGTTTAAAGAGACAATTCTTTGTCCCATATCACAAATGCCATGTGTGCCCAAGTATGTGAATGTTTAAGTATTGTACCAGTATATGAATTAAAGAAACACTTTGAAATTTTTGACAAAATTTATTTATAGAATGTATGGTTATCTAATTTTACTTTCTTTTTGTTAAAAGAGCACTACCTTATATTATAGTGATTTGTTACATATAATTGTTAAATCAGGGGAACTTTGGAGAAAATTTTTATCCATTCTTATAATGACAGCAGAATGCAATTCAATTTGAAACTTAGGACCTGGACCAAATTTGGAATTGCATCATTCATGAACTACAGCAGATTTTACAATCAATTAAATACCAAAAGTGAGTGAAAGAGGCTGAAAATTCATTTCAGTTGCTTGATACATTGTAGTATGCTCAGACCTCCTAAGCACTGGCACATATAACTGTGTCCCCTTTTCTTAGCTATAATTGCCATTAACATATGAAATGGTGTCTGCACTACATCATTTTTATCTTAGTGCAAAACCAAGGGTAATTAGTAGGAAATTTAAATTGTGAAAAAGAAACTTACATACAGACTTCAACTTGCCAGGGTTTATTGAGATTCAGTGAACACTATATACTGTGTTGTATAGAAATTGCCTTGCTTATTTATTGAATATTTATATGTTTTATAAAATGTCCAAAGGTATGTAATTTCTTACATATTTGTGTTATCAATACAAAAATGTTTAAATGAATAAGTACATACTCGTTTATGAGTATATTAACATGTTTCTATAAAATTACCTTTCTGCATATGTTCACATTATTTTGATGTTGTTTTTTCCCCCTATTTTGCATTGAAAGTTATATGACAAAAACAATTTTCCTCTAACGAAAAGTTTAGTTTTTGTTCTGTGTAGTAAAGATTAAATAGAGTAGTAAACACTAACAAAGAAATGATTACTTAGTTCTAGAAATCAGATTTGGGGAGGTGTTTTTTTTCAAATGCAAATACTATATTAAAATTATTTTGATTACAAAAATATGTAAACCAAAAAAATTCAAGATAAGTGATATAGTAAGGTGTCAGCTGATTTTCGCTAAGTGTAGCAAAACTAAAGACTAAAACATGCAAGTTGTTTTATAAGCAAACAAAAACTTTGGTTATACCTACATCCTAAAAGGTACCTTAAGAAATAAAATTGTAACTCATATTTATTGCAGCTTAAGGCACACATATGACTTTTTACTCTTACTTCTATTAATATATGTAGGCAAACGCTGCTAAATCTTAAAGCAAAGATGTGAAGGAAAGGGACTAGTATAAATAATTGAGACGACATTGAGCATCACACAAAGAAACTAATTAAAGGTCTTACCATGGGCAATGGGTGCTAAGAGCAACGTGAAGACTAGTAGCTGTGATGGCCACATGGTTGTGAAGTCAGGCGTGAGTGCCTCAAGAGTGAATGTTTCACACGTGAATCACAATACGTGTTTGTGGTTCCTTTTCTGTACTCCAAGACCGATGATTAAAAAAAAAAGAAATATTCCTCAAAACAGAAACACCAATATCCTGAATTCGAATCCTGCAAACAAGAAAAAAAAACAAAACGTTATTATCAAATACAGGTTTCTGTAACTCTTTGAAAGTTTATTTCCTTGACTAAAATATCTCTTATACCTCATTTCATGTTAATGAGAACAGGATTCATATATAAAAATGAGTAACCTAAAGAACAATATTTATGCATGTGTTATCAATATTTAATCTCTAGACCTCAAATGAACTGAAATAAACAATTCAGTATTACTTGAAAAAATAATATAAATATACTATGTTATTTTTATAATAATTAACTAGGTTTGGCACTTCCTATGTATAAAATATTTTCCACAAATACAATTTTTATTAACTTTACTATAAAAATTCATTCATTATCACTGCTGTGAGACTGAAATAAAAATAGTTAAGTGAGTTTTACTTTCATTTTAGTTCCTGATATTCATTCAGAAATCATTGTACATGTCACCTGCATTGATATTCTAAGCATCTTTATAAGTAAACCTGTGAAGATCATAGATTTTTGTTAATTAATTATGCTCAAGCATTATTAATTCATTCAAAAGAGTTCTATAAAGTACAAACTACAAAGCACTGGACTAGGAAAACAAAAATAGAATACTGAATAAAACGTGCTACATATTTTCCAGGATCTTACAGCTTAAGATGAAAATCTTGCTCAAAAGGGTTAAATACATTTATGGAAGTCATTTAAAAAGTCATGTTAGTGATTCAAACTGATATAGCTGCTTCAGCTTATGTATGCACAGATTTATCTTATAGAGCAAAAATATGAAGGGAACATAACCCACATTTTGCTAACTCTGTTTTTCATGGTCAGCACCTTTAAAATAGATCAATCTCCAAAATTAACAAGGAACTCATACAACTTAATAAAAGAAGATAAACAAGCCAATCAAAAAATGGGCCAAGGACCCAAATAGACACTTCTCGAAAGACGACCAACAGAAACAGAGACATATGAAAACATGCTCAAAGTCACTAATCATCTGAGGGATGCAAATCAAAACAACAATGAGGTAGCATCTCACACCTGTCAGAATGGCTATCATCAACAAATCAACAAATGACAAGTGCTGGAGAGGATGCAGAGAAAAAGGAACCCTCATGCACTGCTGGTGGGAATGTAGACTAGTGAAGCCACAGTGGAAAACATTATGGAGTTTCCTCAAGAAGTTAAAAATGGATCTTCCATTTGACCCAGTGATCCCACTTCTAGAAATATATCCCAAGAAACCAGAAACACCAATCAGAAAGGTTATATGCATCCCTATGTTCATAGCAACACAATTCACCATAGCTAAGATTTGGAAACAGCCTAAGTGCCCATCAGCAGATGAGCGAGTTAAGGACTGTGATACATCTACACAATGGGATACTACACCACTATAAAAAGAAGGAACTTTTACCATTTGCAACAGCATGGATGGAACTGGAGAGCATTATGCTAAGCGAAGTAAGCCAGGTGAAGAAACATGAATATCACATGATCTCACTCATATGTGGAATATAATGAACAACATAATCTGATGAATTAAAAATAGATCCACAGAGAAGGTAACAGTGAACAGATTGTCCAACCTCAGAGAGAAGAAAGGGAGGGGGGTGTAGAGATGCATGCATATTAGCATAACAAATGGACATAGACATTGGGGTGGTGGGGGCTTGTCCTGGGGAATGGGAGTCACAGGGGAGGGGGATCAATCAGGGAAAAAGAAAACATATGTAATACTTTAAATCAGGCATCCTCAAACTATAGGCCGCAGGCCACATGCCGGGTGTTTTTGCTGCCGCTGCCTATCCTGCTTAAATTATGATATGTGCAGTGTCATAGGAATTTGTCCATAGTTTTTTTTAAACTATAGTCCGGCCCTCCAACAGTCAGAAGGAAAGTGAACTGGCCCCCTGTTTAAAAAGTTTGAGGACCCCTGCTTTAAATCATAAAAAAGATCAATCAATAGAAACTGCATATCTCTCTCTCTCATTGTATTATGATTAACTAGGGGCCTGGTGCACAAAAATTTGTGCATTTGGGGGAGTCCTTCAGCCCAGCCTGTGCCCTCTCACAGTCTGGGACCCCTCGGGGGATGTCCACCTGCTGGCCAGCTGGCTGATGGCAGTTGCAGGCTGGCCAAGCCTGCCCGCCCCCCCCCCACTGTACCCCCCCCCGCCTGCCCTGCCCCCACCGCCAAGCCGCTCCTGCCACGACCATCCAGGGAGACTGTGTTCAACTCTCCCCTGCAGAGGAGGAAGTGCAAGCATCTGTCTCTGTCCTTCTCAGCTGCTGCACCAAAAGCGCCACAGATGACTGCTCCCCTCAAGAGAGAAGTTAATCCCTCACAGGCCTGGGGGTTGGGAGCCCAGGACCTCGGCGCTGGGAGATTCCAGGTCAGGGGAGAGTTGTCCTGGTTGGAAGTGCCACCCTTTCACTGTCCTCATACGCCTGCCCCGCCCCCGCCGCTACCCCTCCCCCCCCAGGGTGCACCCACTGCTGCTCATTCTGTGGCTGCCAGCCTCCATCTTGTCTGGGTTAATTAGCATACAGCCACTCTGATTGGCTGGTGGGCGTGGCTTAAGCATCTGGGAGAGATGGTTAATTTCTATATTACTCTTTTATTAGAGTAGATATATATGTAATACTAGGGGCCTGGTGCACAAAAATTTGTGCACTGGGGGCAAGAGGGGTCCCTCAGCCTGGTGTGTGCCCTCTCGCAGTCTGGGACCCCTCGGGAGGATGTCCACCTTCTGGCTTAGGTCCAATCCTGTCCATGATCGCAGGTGTGGGGAGAAGCCTCCTGTCCCACAGGCGGCTTCTCCCTGAGCCTGTGATCAGGGACAGGCGGCTTCTTCAACTCCTGGAAGAAGCTAGCCTCAGGCACTGGAGCCAGTCTTCTCTCTCTCTCCTGCCTTCTGAGTCTCCAACAGGCCTGGAGCGGCCAGAGTCAGAATGCTTGCATGGTAGTTGTGGCTGTAAGGCAAGTATCCCGGCTCTGTATTCCACCATCTTTGTTGGGTTAATGTGTATATCACTCTGGATTGGCTGGTGGGTGTGGTCAGTGGGCGTGGCTTAGCATAGTGGAGTGAGGGATAATTTGCATGTTTACATATTATTATACAGGATAATTTCATATTTGAGTATGAATTTAATTTTTTCTGGGAATGGACATTCAAAATAGAGATAGTTTACTGAAGATTGTATTATAATCCTCATTTTGCCAAAATAAATTCCAAAATACTCTGAAGTACTTGCCTTGGTGATAAGGCAAAATTACATGAATTTATCTGAATTTTTGGCACTATTATTTATAGCATGATAACTATAACCTTGGGCCAGTCACTTAAGCCCTCAGGGCCTTGGTTTTCTATCAGTTAATAGGGGAAAGTGTTACTACTTCATCCACATGGTTATATGAACATTAAATGAGCTATAACTTGTAACTTTTAGTTATATGAAATACATTAGAATATGTATTGCCCAGAAAAGTGTCTTGCATGTAATAAGTGCTATATGTCTTTTAGTAGTTTCAATTTTATCCTTTTGAAGTGGCTGTGTAAGAAGCAAAATCATTTAGCTAAAGAATATTTCCTGAGTCACTAGTGTATAGATGGGTGACTAGAATACTAAATTTGGACATAACATATAAAAATTTTATGCTTAATCTCACAAATATTATGAAACAAAATGAAGCTTATAATAGACAATCTCATAGTATTTTCCTATTACAAACAGAAAAGGCATTGGCAGAAGAAAAATGTGATTTAGATAAAACAGAAATAGTGGAAAAGGATCATGTGCAACATTTTCATTTCATTTTTATTTATTCATACCTTGAGTTCCAAAAAAAAAACATTCAGAATTTGCCATGGTGTATAATTCTTTTCTAAAATAAATTGCTAATTTATTTTTCTCAAAATCATTTTTTAAAAATATTTTTTATTGATTTCATAGAGGAAGGGAGAGAGAAGGGAGAGATAAAAACATCAATGATGAGAGAGAATAAGTAACTGCCTGCCTACTAGGGATAGAGCCAACATCCTGGGCATGTCCCCAGGGACCTTTCATTTCACAGGCCTATTTTCTATCCATTAAGACAAATGCATTAGGGCTTAAAATTTTTGAAAAGGGTCCAGAGGCATGGATGCATGGAAAAGACTGACAGACCTGAGAGGGGAGGGGGGAGGAGTAGGAATAGAAAGAGTAGCCAAGAACACATATGCATATAAGCATAGCCCATAGACACAGACAATAGTATGGTGAAGACCTGGGTTAGGGCAGGAACTGGGTGGAGGAGGCGCAATGTGGGGGATATAGGGACATGTATAATACTATCAACAATAAATTAAACAAATAAAAAATGAAATTATATTATTTAACATGCACGAGATAAGTAATGGATATTTTAAAAAGAATACATAAATTGATTGATAGATAAACAAGCACACAATACACCCCAACCTCAACATTTAGTTACTGTTGTTTTTTCTATGATCACTGGGTTTATGAGTGTCAAAAATTGCTATCAGTGAATGTGTGTATCCCCACAGGCCCATACAGAAATTATAAATTAAAAAAATCATAAATAAGAGAAATACATACAGAACTACTTGGCTACTGGAAAAAATTATGATTAGCTATTCAGGTAAATTATCTTTATTTCAAAAATATACACTAAATTTCTTGAAAATGCAAATAAAGTAGAAGATGTTTTCTCACAACTCACTGTAGTATAAAAAAACACAACACAGAAAATGAAGTTACATAAGAGAAAAATTAACATTTTTAGCCACGTGAAGAAAATAATATTTCTTTAGCTTCTTGTGCCAACCAATGTTTTACAAATTAAATAATTTTCTGATTTCATTCTCAATAGAAATCTTTATTATGTATTTATTTTTAATCCTCACCAAGAATATGGTTTTTTTTTATTGATTTTAGAAAAAAAGGCCAAAAGAGAGAGAGAGAAACATAGCTGTGAGAGAGAAATATTGACCAGTCGCCTCCCATACATGCCCAGACCAGGGATCAAAACCACATCCTGGTTACGTGCCCTGACCAGAAATCAAACCTGCTACCTTTCAATGTATGGGATGATGCTCAACCAACTGAGCATCATCCCATAGCAATCGCTCCAGAGAAATCTTTAAAGCAGATAATACTCTTATGCTTACTGAGGAAGAAAATCAGATATGTTACTCAGTAAGAATTTCAAACCAAATATATCTCATTTCAACATCAGTGCTCTTTCCTCTCTATATAGTAGAAATAAACAAGAAACTATCACAGTAATAGGTTTATTAGTTGTACAAAGGAAGGAGACAATGTGGCAAGTTTCTGATGCAGACTTAGGCTTTGCTTAAATATGTTATTTGATTCTGAAAAGTGGAGAACCTTGACCAGCATAGGAGTAGAGGACAAAAAGAAAGAGAGAGAAAAAAAGATAGGTTTAGAAAACTCAATTACACATTATACCCTTTGGAGGTTTAGGGAAAATTATTTCCATAGTGAAATATGGTTATTATTATTGCGAAGTCTGGCTTTAGTGAAAACCGAAATAGTACATTTTATAAGCAATATATTTTCACATTGATGAAGCAATGGGAGAAAGTTGTTTTATAAAAAAAATAGAAAATTATAGATCTATTATTTATAATAATGGATATTTTAAGATATAGGAATTTGTTTTCATGATTATGGTGTACACAGAGCTAGAAAAACAATTTGGAGGAGCAGAAGCTATTATTTGAGAAGGATGACACATTCTCACACTCCAGCCTTGCCTCTTGCCTACCCCTCATGCACTGCCACAAAATAGTGTGCTAACATGTATAATGAAATTCCACCAATTAAACTATATGAATTTTAATAGATAAATGAAAGACAAGATTACCCATAATCTACAGAAAGATACCCCACTGAATACTAACATAAAAAACAAGACAATTTTCTAGAATGATTTTCCCCCAATTTATGTGTTGTCGTTTACTTTTGTCAAACTAATCAATCTACTCTAATAAAACAGTAATATGGAAATTAACCATCACTCTGAGACACCTAAGCCAAGCCCCCAGGCAAGCCATGCCCCCAGCCAATCAGAGCGACTGTATGCAAATTAACCTAGCCAAGATGGAGGCTGGCAGCCACGGAGCTGGTGCAAACAGGAGGCTTCTGTTGCAGCTGCCTGCCTAGGCCAGCTGGGCCTCTGCTCAAGGCAACATAGTTTCAATTATAGAAGATAAATAAACCCCAGAAACCTGATTCCAGCCAGTCTCGCTGGGATCTTAGGTCAATGGGAGATGTGGGCAGCCAGAAAACAGCCCTCAGCCCCTCACCAAGGCTGGCCACACCTCCATGGGGTGAGGGTCCTCACTGGGGGGCTTGGACAGCCTGTAAACAGCCATCAGCCCCTCTCCTAAGCTGGGCAGGCAAGCCAGCAGGTGGACATCCCCCGAGGGGTCCCAGACTGTGAGAGGGCACAGGCCGAGCTGAGGGACCCCCCAGAGTACACGAATTTTTGTGCACCAGGCCCCTAGTATTCATATAAAAGGGATTTTCATTCAACTCACTTCTAAAACATAAGCTCTTCAAAAACACATAGAGAAAAACAACCAAGAAAAGGCTTTAGAGACTCATTTAGTTACATATGACAACATAATTACTTGTTAGGGGCAGAAATAGAATAATGGGACTAGCTACAGTTATAAGAAATAATAATCATGCTCTGTGAGATATTAATCATGCTCTGTTAACCGTGATTGTTAGGTTCTGATTAGAGAAAGTGCACTTGAACTTGACTGAGGGTTGTATGCTCTGGGATATGGGAGCTAACCTCAGAATGCTGTCCATTCTCCCGATCCAAGAACTGCCTATCATCATGGAAAGATGAACACCCTTGTTGCTAAAACATTCTGTTCCCAGAGGCAGGAGCCCTTTGGGGCCCCAGCCTATGTTGCCTGTAATCTATAACATTATGCCATGCCTACTTCTCCATGACTATAATTCCTGCTATCCCATGCAATCTTTGTCCTGCCACCCCCCTAAGCAGCTGCTCTGGAGGAAGGGAAAGAGCAGATTTTCATGGATGACCTGCTGTTCTCCCAAACTGCCAGCATTATTGGAATAAACGCTCCTATATGATTCAACTCTGTCTCTGGTTAATTGGCTCAAATAGTGATAGGCAGTCTGGACACATTGGTTGTCTGGTTCCATACTCATAAAAAAAAAAGACTTGCTAAAGATATAAAGCATTTAAAAAGTCACTTTAAAAAAAAGCACAAAAGAATTTCCATCTCTAAGAAATATGTGTTAGCCTTCTCTATGTACTAAACTCTGTGTTACATTATGGGAGAAAATGGGGAGAGTGTGACTATGGTTCTAAAATGTATTCACCATTTTAAAACAACTTTCAGTGAAATATGAATGCAAAAGGGATATTCACCAATAAATTACACTGCTGTGCAAAATGTGATGTGTTATGTTGAGGTGTTCTAGAAACACAAACTTAAAAAACTGTCAGATTTTCTCTTGTGTATAACAACAAGCGATTGTAAATCACACTGACCTATGGTGCTGGGCAGGCACGCCTCTCTGAATCTCAGTTTCTTCAGCAATAAGTCAGAACACAATATGCAGCTTGCAGGTAGATTTCGAAGATTAGAGATATCATACTTTATTGCCTGGTGTAGAGACTGTGACATGAATGCACATGTCTGTCAGTACATGTCTGTCTGTCACCAACTACTGTTGTTTCCTTTATTGCTTCAAAATGAGGGATAAACTGTAGGTCCCACTCACCCCTCTCACTTACTTGGGAACTAAAACAGGTGCCTGCATGTGTACACTCTCCCTGAGAATTCTCTAGATGAACAATTCATATGAAATGCGAGATTTTAGAAAGGATTTTTTGTATGTCATTTTTGTATAAATATACTACATTACCTATGCTAATAATTTCCATTAATAAACAGGTTAATGTTTTCAAAATTATTCCCAAAAGATGGTATTTCTAAATCTTATCAAAGGTCATCACAATATGGCAATTGGTTTTAGCTATTACCCTGAGCAAAGCTTAGAAGGATAATATTTCTAGTATAATCTTTGATTGGGACCTTGGAGTTTATGTCCTCAAACCAAACTACCCTAACTTCACTATTCTTCACAATATTCAAAATTTAAAAAAATAAAGTTAATTAAACTATTCTATTTTACATCACTGATATTTAAGACTAGGGGCCCGGTGCACAAAAATTTGTGCAGTCGGGGTGGAGGGAGTCCCTCAGCCCGGCCTGTGCCCTCTCACAGTCTGGAACCGCTCAGTGGATATCCTATGATGACCCGAGTCTGCCAGGCGCCTTTTGTGTGTGTGTGTGTGTGTGTG